>WSYH01013459.1:0-17007 GCA_036426205.1 Ascaphus truei
GACATCATTTATTTACTTTATTTTACTACCCAGGCACCATAATGCGGAAAGGCCGGAGCGCATCCAAATATCATACCCATCTTGCATTTGAATCCACAGCAGTCAGCTATGAGGCAATTTAGAGAGGGTTACAATGTGAAAACACACACTCGAGTTCATTATACCGCCCCATAGGTTAAATGAACTAAATTGGCCCTACTACACTATCGTAGCAGAGGGATAGGAGTTTTTCTAACCGGATGCTGAGGGTAATAACAGACATGGGAGGACGGGAAGTCTTACCAGTATCCCTCCTCCCCCTGAAGAAGCGTGGTAGTCAAGGTGAAACGTGGTCGGGACGTAAGGCGTCACAGGCCGTGACGTCATTTAGTTTGGCGACTTTCTGAAAGCGGCAACAGAAAGCAGGCTTTGTACGACTAAACTATGGCAGCCCAGATATAACACGGTTTAGGCTAAACAGACCATTTGTTGCAGAGTATTCAATATTTGCGGATTCTATATGAGCTCTATTTTTGCATTTTTTGGCTAATAGAGGGAGACTCTTTGATGTGATAAATATTACCGTGAGTTGTGATCATAGAGACTCGTTTGATTGCTTATAAATGTGATACAGTTGAGCTTTGTAAACGAAACATAGCCCTTGTAGTGTTTGGGAGAGCCAGAGGCCATTAAAAACAGAGTTTCCTACCATATACTGTGATGTGGCACAGTGATATATAGACAATCTGTTTTGCATACCAACATCACCTGTATACTGCGACCACCAGTACGATTATATACCTATAGGCCTTTCTCTGTTGAATGTACCATTTTCAACCCTGTACACCTCCAACATGCTCCTGATTAGCCATATAGTACACACTGAGTAATGCCTAAATCCATATGATCGCACTGTGATTGAAAATCACACCTGCAACACCTTTTGGTTTTGGTGAAAGACCTCACTTATAGCTGCGATTTGAAAAAGTATAGATAGTTTATACATGGTATTTGTACCGACGGACCTATGATTAAAAACATATCCACCACTCAAAACAACAGGGTGATTTTTCAATATGATATGTGTTTTTAATACTATGTAGATTGATTGAATATTGTTTTTTTTTTTAGTAATTTTTGACTTCTCTGTGAATCTGGTCACCACTCACGATATAACAGTATTTACTGCTGCACCATTTATGCCAATAAAATATGGCATACTTATATGACATGAGATTGCATACTTATATTGCTTCTTTTTTGATCTAACTCTTTGATCACAATGATTACGATGGGATTAATCCCTTACAGACCTGTCATTATAACTATCTGTTTAAACTACTTAAGGTGGGTACGGCCTATTTTCACTTATTCTATGGGATCATCGGAACAAACAGCTAATGTTCTTTATGTATGACCAGCTCCCTTCCGATATAGGAAATAGTAAAACAAATAGAGTGTGTGGGTGTAGTTTACAGAGATCATTCTCCTCATTGGTGGTCATATGACCAAATTTTCTGACTGAAGAACAGGATATAGAGCATTGGCTTAATGAGTGGCTTAGAAATTTTCTCGAATACACAAAACCTATGAAGAAAATACATCTGCGGACATCATTAGAGTATTTTCTGAACTAACTAGGTATATAGCTAACGAGTAAAAATTGGTGGGACGGTGCGAGTTGGAAAATTATCTAAAAAACTGAAACTGTCCCCAGGGGACTTAGAGTCAAAATCCCACCTTCACATCAGATAACAGACACAAGATTTTATTGCCAATGGCAAAAAAAACTTGCTTCGTGCTCAGCAGTTAATGCAACTTCTCCTTAAACATGAATTTTGGCAAACGTTTAGATGCAGTGAAAGTGAAAGCTTGAGATTGTTACTTTAGGGCAGTTATAACCCAAATGCAACCTGATCCTCTCTTTGTAGAGTTGGAAGATAAACTGAAATCCAACATGATAAATTTACAAAGATCTCAAAGAGAGAAAAACAAAAGAAATTCATCAGAGATTATGATGATTCAAAAGAAGGAAAAATTAGGTTTAAGTCGAGATACCAAAACTAAAACACACCTATTCTAAAACACAGGATCCTCAACAGAGTGGGAAACCTCAGTGAGTGATGTAGAACAGGACACTGGTACAACAGGACGGCAAATCCCCCAATACTGGTAGAGGCGATACCTTTCTTTACCACAAAGATCAGGCCCCTCTTCGTTCTGTTTTAGAGAACAAAGGCCTTTCCACATCCCAAGCACAGAGGGAAAACAAGGAGGGGAAAGGAAAACTAATCAAAGAGGTATGGAGACAGGAGAGAGAGGCCCTTCAGGAATCTCCAGGGGGAGGAACTCTCGGGGAGGAAAAGACGACACAGATAATTAATTTATCTATAAAGGTCTTAATGATAACTATCAAGGTCATAGGTTCCTAGCCACTGGAATGGCTTTTTGCCCTACAGCAAAGCGAGCTCTTTGACTGCATTAAGATCTAAAATTGTTTTGCGAAAAATTACAATTTACAAATTTTTCAAGAAACGTAAAACAGTGCAAAGAGCGAAATACCCCCCCTTGAATTCTAAACCACAAGACGTCCAAACTTAGAAATTCTAGAAGAAATAGCGGAAGAGAGTTGTGGAGATTACCGGGAGAAGTCCTTTACAGATCTCAAACCCAAATCCAAATTTACACCACCTCCTGAAATTTGTCCCAGTGTAAATCAATTGGTAACTATTGACACCTAACCAGATTGTTGAAAAACAAAAAACATAAAGGGACCACCGAACTAACCTACATGAGCGACTAGCTTTGAGAGATCTAGAACAGAGGGACTATAATACTTAACCCCATCAGAAAAGGGGGGGGTGGGTAACGATTGTATCTTAATGAGGAGACTATATTCCAAGCGTTAGACGTTATCTCATCGGTAAACATATGTTACTCCCATCCTTTAAGTTACTGACTGTTTACCCCCCGTATGGTACCTCTTATGTCTTATTAAAGAATTTTTGTATAAAAAGCCCCACTTTAACGCATGATTTTGGGCTAGTACAGAGAAAGTTATTAGCCCCCAAATTAAAGCCAATTATGAGTTCCTATGTTCTGATGTAATTTTACAAACCCACCGACTGAATCTCGCCCTCATTTTACTCACATTTCTGCCTAAGACTTCTATCACCAAAGCACAAGAGACCTCCACCGTGGATTTCATTTTGCGCCCCATATGTTTTTCTCCTTTTTTCTTCCTTGGTATAGGCAATATCACTGGTATACAAACATGTTCATTTTTGTATCTCTTCCTTATTTTGGGTAACAGCCCCCATTTCTATCTTACCACGGCACCATTTTCCGTTTTTGCTGGCAGCATTTTTTTACCCAGCAGATCGTAAAAAGACCAACCAAATTCCGATGTGTTTACCTGTTCCACAATTTAGCATGGCGATCCTACACATCTAAGTCAGATTTTCTTCACAATTCTATTGGTGGCCTTGTACGTGGCAGGGTGTTGTTATTCAAGCAATTCCCCTCACAAATGTGGTTAGTGTTATCTAGTTTGTCCCGTCGCATGTCCCACATATCTAAGAAGCTTCCAAACGCCACACCTACAGGACTGTTCTATAAACCACAACCACAGTCTCTTATTTTCGGCCTTTTAATATTTCCCTCTTCGATTATGTTTTTACTTTCCGTTTACACACTACCACACTATATGTTTTTGTCACCGTTTGTGATCCCATATTATACAATTCTGTCCCCTCTGTTACTCCACTTTCAAAACAGGGTCCTACTTGTTTCCATTTGGTGCCGGACCATATGTCGCTCCCCCACCTTTACTTTTGCTCAATTTTTATATGTCTATGGAGCCTGGTGGGAAGAAAATACATTGTTTTGTGCGTCTTTCCGTTTTTGTAGGACATCGCGAATCTATGTACTGGAACCCCCATATCCTAGAGTTTGTGTGGTTCAGATACATGTTTTGACGATGACATTTGTTTTCGTCTGTTCTATATCGGACATGGCACAGATTAACACCCAAACTTTTTCTACCCTTACGCCTTCATCTGAGTGTTCGGACTATAACACCACATTACGCTTTTCTAATTTCGCTAACTTTAACCCACCTATTTTTTGTGTGTGTGTGTGACAGCAAACCAAGATAGATTGACTTTTCGTTGTTCTTGGATTCTTCTGCTTTTTCCCCTTATACATCCTTATGGCCTCTTGATTTTGGAACGATACTGTTGAGGACCTAGGTTTTTTTTATATTTTGACTACGCGCCCCCAAGTTTTTCCACCTCGACTTTAAGAGTTATTCTTTTTCACATTGATTTTGCCACAATTTTTCAGTCTATTTTTTCAGACCTAAACAGTTTTGCCTCATACAAGATTAACTCCCAGCCCCCCTCTCCATACCGGCAATCTTTATTTCCCTTATGATGGAGACGATACATGCCTCTCTTTATCCACTTTGATTGGACTTCTTTAATAACTACTTATAGCACTAAAGACAGGTGTCGTTAACTTTCATGATTTGTTCCTTCCATCATGAGAGGGCTATAGTAGAACTAACCCTCAATATAAATCAGCTCTATTCTATTCTAGCGGTCAATTTAAATTCATTTATCTAACGAATGAGCCATCGTTTGACCCCCCCACACCCCTAAACCAATTCCACCATTATATGAGGATTTTGAAGATTTCTATTTTTGCTTCATTCGTTAACATAGCCAATCAATTAAAATGACTAAAAACATTTTCCTGAGAGACAACACGTGGATGTGGTCGCTCGCTTATTTCTTTTTTTTTGGCGACCTTTCCCCCGTCCCCACTGTCACAATAAGTCCACACAAGTTTTCTTATGACGTTACCCCTCGTCACTACCATAATTGGCCTTTTGGATTGATTGACGTAATAATTTGAATTATTTATACAAAAGAATATGTGACCCTCGCGCTTTTTTTCTTTTATCAGTTCACTCGCTCCACAAATATTAAACCCCCCTAACACAAAACTTGCGTTTTAGGCACGAAAATTTTACCTATTATTTGGCTCACATATCCCACCCTCTTGTTTTGACATGGTCTTGCCTTCTTTAAATTTGGCCCCTCTCGTCCCATCTCATGACACCAGCTCAAACCAATATATAATTTAAGTTAGCTCTCACACTAACTCGGACATGTATTAAAATCAACCCAACCCATAGACTTCCATTAACTGCTCTCAAACTCGCCCCTCTGGAAACACCCCATTTTATCTCTTCCATGACTGCTGGAATCCCACGCACGGGATCATGTCTTTGCTATGGGATAACCCACCCCAGATCCGCTTTCAAGTTTACACGAGCGATATTCTGCATACATATTCGCGGGCTATGCTACGCAATTCCACATGCCTATAACCCCTTTTTGACGCCCATTAGATCATATCCATAGAGTCACACAAAGCCCGTAATCAACCAAAGTGATTTGCCACCTTCTGTCCGGTATCCCCCGAACACTCATTGACACCAGGATCATCAACCTGCACCGGGCCCCCTTTCCTCCGTTCGTAACTGGGATCAAAGTTACTCGTTACAGACTTCCAAGGATGAAGCCCCCTTTAGATCGCTGATTTTTAATGCTCCAACAAACTAGTTTGGTAATACAAAGGTTCTATTTATATCGGTTTACACCCGCCTTTCAATTTTTTAACCTTTTTTTAATAGATAGGTATGTTTTTTGATGTTCACACTTCCCACAAATCTACATTACTACAATTCAATACCTTTTGCCGCTACCCCCTTCCTACAAAGTCACAATTCCCCCCGCCCGGTTTTCACCCAGAATTTGTTCACCAACACCTCACGCACAAAGCGGCCTTCTGCATTTTCGACCATCCTCCAACGGGCAGGCCACACCTCCCTATATCAGTGACCGCCCCCAATTCATCTCCACACGCACAATAACTCATCATCATTAACCTGATATATAGTGTGATCCACCACTCGCTCAGATATGAAACACCCAGATGCGAATTTGTGATCTTCCTTTATGCATTTAAATATCAATTAAAAAAGGGGGTTTTGCCCGCGATCAGAGTTACACCCTTCTATCCTAGAAAAAGCAACCCACAACACTCTCATACGCCCCCCTGGTTATTATGTTTTTTAAGGAGATCCCTTTTATGACACTGTGACCCGCATTTTACTCTTATTCAGTATTAGAATTTTGTTCCTTTTTTTTTTTTATTAATTAATATCTATACCAGCGTTTCACACCCACACCTCGCTGCCCCCCTTCGCCTTGCTCGAGACCTCCCACCACCCTTCCTCGGACACCCTGGGCCCACCCTTCCCCCGCGCACCCAAACCCCAATAGCCTCTTATTGTTCCTCTTTTTTCCCGTTTCTTTTCCCCGGTCGCCACCGCACGCAGGCATGCCCCCGCCCCCCCCCGCACCCCCCCCCCCTCCTTAATATCGGTCGCTTTCTAGTACATACTTTTCTTCCCGCCCACTACACAAGCTCCCCGACCCCTTCGCTTTTTTTACCAAATTTTTCACCTCTTTTTTAATTCTTTAGACATGCGAGTACACCCACATTTCAGCCCGGTTATCTTTATTTTTTTCTCCTTTCACACCATCCCCCCTTTGTGCGAGCTCTTTTTCCCTTATGCCGCAGGGACTAATCCGCCATTCGTCCCGGCTTGCACCACCCCGCTCCCTTTCATATCCCCCCACACCTCCCCTTACACGGTGTTGCTCATTGGAGGCTCCAGCCGTCTGGTGCAAGTCACCCTCAGCCTCCTATCGCGGCCCTTTTGTATCTCATCACCCGCCGTTCCCTTTTTCGCGATCCCGATTAAAGGAGCTCACCCCGTTCCGGCAACCTCCCCCTTCCCTGACGACCCATATTTCTCCTCTTTGGGGCGGGCACCTACACCCTCACACGAGCCCGGCCCGGACCCACCCTCACCAGCCCGGGCACACGCCCACCGCCGCAACCGCCCCACCCTCCCATCCGCTGCCCATCCACCCCCCTCACCCTGATTCGCTCCACCCTCTTCCCAGTCGTGCACAACATATTAATTTAGTGCTAATTCATCTCGTGTAAACCCTTCCCCTTTTTAATCACCAGTACGCCCAACCTCCCGTGTCCCCAAACTTGTACAACCCCACTCCCGTCCCGCCCCCCCGGATAGCCACGGGGATTTACTTCGCGGCCCCCCCGCGCTTGGCAGCAGGGGAAAGAGTTTTTCTCCCCCCGTCGCATTTTTTGTTGAACACGGTACACGTCACTTCACCCACCCCATTATCCCAAATTCAACCGCTCACCTGTAACCACTAACCCCCAGTGCACATGTTCTCACCCCACCCAGTCACCTGTTCACACATCCCACCCCCACTGTGCACTTCCATCGCACTTACCAGTCACTTGGTCCACACCACACTGTCACCCATCACTCCACGCAGTCCTTACCCACCCACCAGTCACTGTCACCCCACCCACCCAGTCAATGTCACCACCCACCAGTTCAATGTCACCACCACCAGTCACTGTCATAAGTCACGGCACCCACCCAGTCACTGTTCACCCACCCAGTCACTGTCGTCACCACCATGTCACTGTCATGTCCACCACCAGTCAACTGTCTAGTTACTGTCACAACCACACCACCCAGTCATTGTCAAGTCACTGTCACCAGTCACGGCACTGTTCAAGTCACCACCCAGTCACTGTCACCCACCCATACCCACTGTCTCACACCCACCAGTCACACATCACCACACATTCCCACACACAACCCCAGTACACTGCCTCCCACCCATCAGAGTGTCCGAAGGGGTCCCCCCAGTCCCGTCCCCACCACAGCCCCTAAAAGAGAAAACCCCCCACAGAAATACAAAAAACACATCCCCCTCTCCCATTAAAACCCTCCCCCAGAAACCCAAAAAAAACCTCAGATCAAAAAAAAACCCACCCCCAGAAAAATAAGGAGCCCAGAATCCCAAAAAATTCCAGCCCCCTGGCCACCCACAGGCCAGGAACCAGACCGGACTCCCACTCGATCACATGTCTACCCACTTTCATTCAATTCACTTCCACCAGGCCTCATTTCATTCCCAGCCTACCCACCCACCCAGTCCAGTCCCAGTCCCCCCCCAGTCCAGTCCCCCCTCCACCCTCCACCCACCACCCAGGACCCCCCTCCACCCCCCAGTCCCTGCCCCCCCCCTCCAGTCACTCACATCCGTCATTGCCTGTAATTCACTGTTGTGGTCTGTGGGAGTATAGGGGGAGATGCGAGTAAGTGTGATGTGTGTATATCAGGGGATGTGTGTATTGTATCAGGCGAGCGTGTGGGGTTCGGTGTGGTGGTGTATAAGGGTGTGTGTGTGGGTGTGGTGTGTGTGTGTGTGTTGTGGTTGTTGTGTGTGTGGGTGTGGTGTGTGCGTGTGGTGTGTGTGTGTGGGTGGGTGTGTGGGTGTGTGTGTGTGTGTGTATATATATCTGTGTGTGTGGGTTGTGTGTGTCTGTGTATCAGTGTCTGGGTATCAGTGTCTGTGGTGTATCAGTGTGTTGTGTGATCAGTGTGTGTGTGTATCAGTGTCTGTGTGTGTGTGTATCAGTGTCTGTGTGTGTGTTGTAGCAGTGTCTGGGTGTAGCAGTGTCTGTGTGTGTGTGATCGTGTGGTGTGTGCGGTGTAGCAGGTCTCAGTGTGGCTGCGTGTGTGTGTGTCAGTGGCTGATGTGGGTTTATCGTGGCTTTGTGGTGTATCAGGTGTGTGGTGTCAGTGGCCTCGTTACACTGCTGTCAGTGGCGCTGTGATGTGTCAGTGGCTGCGTGTGTCAGTGGCTGAGTGTGTCAGTGGCGCGTGTGTCAGTGGCTACGTGGTCAGTGGTGGTGTCCTGTGTCAGTGGCTGAGTGTGTAAGTGTGGTGTGTATCAGTGGCTGTCGTGTGTGTGTATCAGTGGTGTGCTGTGTGTCTGTGCAGGCCCTAGGCCCAGTATAGGCGATAAAAATTTTAGTGGGTCACGAAGGAGAAGTCAAAAATAACCGGGTCACGGAAAAAAAAAAAAAAGTTTGGGAAACCCGCTCTAACTAATTGTAGTATAGTTTCATCCTATCATTCACTCCTACACAAGTACCAATACACATAGCACATGTTTTAGAAGTGTTTCATTTTAATCACACCTGTATTGTCCACTAGGGCAGGTATTTCCAGTTGAGTCACATTCCTACACTATAATCATTTATTATTATTTTTCCATTTAATAATAATTTCACCTTAGGAATTATCTAACTATTTTTATTTTTGTGGCACTTTGGGCATGAAATATTAGGCATCCTTAGTGTAGATATTATACTCATTCTATTAAATCACATTTATAATCCAGGCTCTCCTTTTCAATATGGATACTGATAAATGGGATTAAGCAATGCAATAACAACAAAAAAATAAATAGACAACAGTGACATCATTTATTACTTTATTTACTACACCAAGGCACCATAATGCGGACAGCGGAGCAGCATCCAAATATCATACTCATCGTTGCATTTGAATCCACAGAGTCAGACTATGAGGCAATTAGAGAGTTGTTAACATGTAAACACACACTCGAGTTTCATTATACCGCCCATAGGTAAATGAACTAATTGCTCCTTACCTACCTATCGTAGCAGAGGATAGGAGTTTTTCTAACAGGATCTGAGGGTTAATAACCAACATGGGGGATGTCTTACCAGTATCCTCTCCTCCCCTGAAGAAGCGTTGGGTAAGTACAGAGAAACGTGGTCGGGGACGTAAGGCGTCACAGGCGTGACGTCATTTGAGTGGCGACTTTTGAAAGCGGCAACAGAAGCAGGGCTGTGTATCGATCTACACTAATGGCAGCCAGCTATAACACTGTTTAGGCTAATACAGACCATTGTGCAGTAGTATTCACTATTTGGCGATCTATATGAGCTTATATTTTGCATTTTTGGCTAATAGAGGACTCTTTGATGTGAAAATATTACCGTGATTTGTGATCAAGAGATCTTTTGATCTGCTTATCAAATGTGATTACAGTTTGAGCCTTTGTAAACGAATACATACGCCTTGTAGTGTTTGGGAGAGAGCCAGAGGGCCATTATACAACAGAGTATACCATATACTGTGAGTGTGGCAGTGATATATATACATATGTTTTGGCATTACCAACATCAACGTATAGTGCGACACCCAGTATGATATATACCTATAGGCCTTTCTCTGTTGCATGTACCATCTTTCCACACTACACCTCCAACAGTGCTCCTTGATCTAGCCATATAGACACACTGAGGTACATGCCTCAATCCATATGATCGCACATGGATTGATACATATCACACACCTGCAACACCTTTTGGTTTTGGTTTAAAGACCTCACTTATAGCTGCTGCGATTCTGAAAGTCTAGAGATATGTTTATACATGGTATTGTACCGACTGACCTATGATTAAAACATATCCACCACTCAAAACAACAGGGATTTTTAATAATGTATATATGTATATGTGTTTTAAATCTTATGTAGATGTATATTGTATATAGTAATGTGTTTTATATCTATGTAGATTGATAAAATGTTATTATTTTTGACTTCCTCTGTGAATCTTGGGTCACCACTCAGATATACAGTATTACTGCTGGACCATTATGTCCAATATATATGGCACAATACTTATATGACATGAGGATTGCTACTAAGGGTTTCTTTTTGATCTACAATCTTGATCACCACTGATACTATGTTGTATTAATACCCTTACAGCACCTGTCATGTTAACCTATTGTTAAACTACTTAAGGGGTAGCGGTCTATTTCACTTATTCTATATGACTATGAGAAGGAAGCTCATGACTGTTTCATGATACCTCTTCTATTCTATAAAAAAACTTAAAAAAAGAGGATCCTACCAGATGACTTTCACGTTTTATTAAAAATAATACTAGACGACACAGAATCCAAATCTGTAATACATCGGATTGAATTTCATTTTTATTTAGATTTCCCCAAAATCACCGTGTTTTACCAAACTGCCAAAAATCATAAATCCCTGTTGACCCCCCAGGACCCACGATATATCTGGGATAACAATCCCTCAAACAGCTATGTTATCCCAATATCCACCGAGCGATATGTAGGAAAAACTACCCTTCATACCTAACGATTCTACTGCAGTTCTCACACTGGTTTAAAGATTTTGAATGGGAAAAGTACTTTTAGGTGGCTGTACTTGTGATATACAAGCACTTTTAACCGCATATTCCCCCCCAGAAAGTCTATAGATGCGGTGAATTTCATTCCTCACAGAAGATTCTTCGCTCCACCATCCATACGTAGAGAATTTATTCTACTTTCCAATTGGGTTCAATTAGGATAATTATTTCATGCTCCTATTCTGATATTCTACATACAGGTTGCGGGATGGCAATGGGGACACGGTTTGCCCAGCTGCAAACGTATGTAGGGATTGGGAATAATCATCATATTTGGGGCCAATAATCCCTGTTGACAGAACATTATATGTAGTTTGGCATCGACTACATAGATGATATTCTCTGCGTGTGGATGGCGACTCTGAGTCCAATGATCAAATTAATGTCTTTCTAGAAATCGAAAATGAGTTACAATCTAAATTTCAGCGCAAACCACTGAGTCCTTGTTCAGCTGAATTTATAGATCTGAAATGACTAAGCTCTGACTAGTGGTGTTGTACTGAAACATTTTCAAAAAAGTGGACAGAATAATCTTTTGATGGCTACGAGCAATCACAAGAGCTTCTGGACCCCCGTACCCATCCCAGGGGGGCCAATTATGAGACTAAGGAGAATTGTAGTAGTAATATTAGTCATTTGACCAATAGGTGATAAATTTAAGAGGTGTTATTGAGAGAGGTTACTCTGAAGATGGTCCTAAAAAAGAGCTCTTGAAAGGGGGCATAGGGACCGGACGTGAAATGTTTATCCTAGAAGCAGGAAAGGCACCACACCACCTTTACAACAAAATGACACAAATAGACTGTAGGGAATCCGTCCTGGCTTGTTTTCTAGACTTGGCAGACCCCTGCAGTCCCACAAGGCTTTCTCTGGCAATCAATGCACATGTGCTGTGCCTCATTGCAGCTTCTAGTTGTTCCTGTGTATACAATCATGGCAGAGGAATATCACACACCCCTCCTGTGATTGGATCTCGCCCTTTATATGGTGGCGTTGGCACCACAGTGCCGAGCATAATTCTTCCTGGACGTTAGTGTTCGCCCAAAGCCCTAGCGTTGGTTCTCTTGCTTGTACTAATTCTCTGGTCTTTGTTAGGTAGATTCCTGAGTATCCTGGAGGTGATTCTACGCAGAGGCCAATTACTTGAGTATCCTGAGGCCTGCAGCTACGATTCTACGGCAGAGGCCTACTTCCTGAGTATCCTGAGGTGCTGATTTCTCCACGCACAGGTTCTGGTACTACACCATGAGTAGTGGTCATCACGGTTGTATGTCTATACGGGCTATGCATAGCGTTTTGGCAGGGTTTGTTTGTATACAATGCGAGACGACTACAGTTACTGCCAGTATTCTGTCCACACGGTGAATTCCTTAGTAAGTACGAGTATGGAACAGAGACAGAAACGTTTAGTATAGGGCTCTCTCTCTCTCTCTTTAGTAAGTACGAGTATGGAACAGAGACAGAAGATAATTGGTGGATCCCTATCGACCGCGCATTCATGTGGCGGGAGATGAAGAAGCTCTCACACAATGTATCAGCCACGTGGGATTTTACCAGAATAAGCGTAATAAAATGTTACAAATAAAGAATGGAAACAAATGTTTCTCGAGTTTAGATCATTTTTTTTATATTCAAAAAATTCAATCTTCATCAAATCCCAGCACCTTCTCAATCACCCCCTGAACCTCCTTCAATCACCCCCTGAACCTCCTTCAATCACCCCGATGGGGGGGAAAGAACCCCTGCTCTAGAGGGAATGAGGGACAATGTTGCTGTGCCACTATTCGGGTATCCTTCAGGGTTTGCCTGTTCTGATGAAAGTAAATGAAACCTAGCCATCGAATGAAGACCGCTGCACTAAACAGCTAAAACACACAACGTGCGCGTTCTATCTGCATACCAGTCGTTGGCACGCTTTTAATATTTCCATCTTATAAGTACCATTTAAAGATCTTTTAATCGCAGCGGAGTGTACTACCAGTTGAGAAGCAGTCACTGACCGACACAACTCATTACCACTGTGACCTCGCACAAAGGGAGTGACAAATCTGTGTTTCCATCTCCTACATGCTGCAACTCTTCCGGGCATTTCTCATATCTGCCAGAACCATTGCTTGTGAATCAAACGCTGAACCAGGGGGTGTAAAGGGTCTCTCATTGCCTAGCACAGGGGTGGCTAACTCCAGTCTTCAAGGGCCACTGTCAGGTTTTAAGGATATCCCTGCTTCGGCACGTGTCATTCTGACTGAGCCACAGATTGAGCGACCTGTGCTGAAGCAGAGGTATCTTGAAAACCTGAGCTGTTGGTGGCCCTTGAGGACAGGAGTTGGCCACCCTCGGCTTAACAGTTTCAAACGTCTATATAACCTTATATGGCTCCAGCAGTACAGATAACGAGATCAATTTAGCACCTCTAAGAACCGCGGCAAAATGTGTGCTGTTAATTTGCTGTGCAGTGGGGAAGCTTATCTCTACATACTGTGCAGATCTGAGGCATTCACTTTAAGTACATGAGCCTGGCATGGCAATGGACTTCTCATTTGTTGCACCTGTTTATATCAGTGTGTCTAACACTGTGACAACGGTGATCTGTTGTGGTGAACGGCGTTCCTACACTTCCCTTTCTAACTTTTACAGGTAAACAGACCACCTATTGGATGAATGTGAAATGGTACTATCGCCAGTTTGAGGTGCCGGACTCAGTCTTATGCAGCAACTTGGTGCAGGACAGGCCAAGAGAATGTGAGTCCCCCCAACCATGAATCGTGTCGTGTGTGTCTGTGTTGTCTCTGTATATGTAATATAATATAATATTTTTCAATCTTTTCTCATCCATACCTGTCCCACCCCACATTGTGTTTGGTATGTGTGTGTGTGTGTATAATAGATGTCCACAACTTGTTGTGTTACCGGCATCAGCGTGGCAAGCGCCGCATAAAGCTGTGGCATGGTGGGGGCGGCGGGGGGTGGTGGGGGGGCGGGGGCGGTGTCATACAGAATGGCCCCTTGCGCCAAATCACTGAAGCAGCACCATCGCTTCTATAAAACTTTTCAGCCGGGCTCGGGACTTGTGTTCAATAGGAAGAAACTTTTTTAATCGTACCATTTGTCAGTTAAGTGGCAGAGTAACATAGTAATCAGTATTAGGCGATTACCTTTAAAAAAAAAATGTATTTGGACTAACAATTGATAAGAAGGGCTTTCACGAGTATCTCTTCCTCAAGACATATGTACATGACGTGTTGCGTTGAGTGAGGAGAGAGAAATGCCAAACTTGTCTTATCAGGTGTTTGTACAAAAAACATAGGAAGGTGTTGCCTAATACTGAAGTAATTATTTACTGTCTGCAATTGTCGCCTCTGTTAACATGGATTATCTACTTAATGTCGTGTGGGTGTGTGCTGTGTGGATGTGTGGTGTGTGTGTGTGTGGTGTGGTGTGTGTGTGTGGTGTGTGTGATGTGTGGTTGGGTGTGTGTAGTGAAGTTCTCGCCCCTCATCTGAATGATTCCTCCTCACTTCTTACTGGTTTAAGTTTCAGAGATGGAGCAAATTCAGTGCTAATAATTACTTGGGCCATTTATCAATTTGAACATAATGTGATCCTTCTAACGTTAATCATTTACCTATGGCGGTTAGAGGCACGGATCACGGATCTGTGCTCCTCTCCATGCACGAAGCTCCCCGGCTTACAGTGCTAGTGGCCGCTCCTACTCACCTGGATGTGATGGGAGCCCAAATGTGGCACCAACAGCATTCCTTTTTACCATCAAAGTGATCTGTTCCAACTATATTCAGCCCCGGCATGTCCCACTGAAATTGAAATTTCAACGTTACTGTGCATGATGTAATAAATAGGCTCTGTTTCGTACTGATACAGTAAAAAATAATGCGACTGTAATTTCAAAGGCTTAATTTTTTTACTTATAGTTTTAGAGTTGCTAGCTATGGTGTTTGTCTATTGTAAGACCCGTGTGATGTACTAGGTTTAAGTGTGTGTGTGTATGTATGATTAGTACTAGTGTATGTGTAGCTGTAGTTGTATACTAGGATACGTGTGGTCACTAGTGGATGTATGTATACAATGTGAGAACTAGTTATTAGTACTAGGTATGTATAACTAGTGTATGTTGTGTATTAGTTGTATGGAGTTATATACTTATGGTGTTTGACCGTAGTGTATGTGTGTATATATACACTAGTGTATGTGTATATATACCCTAGTGTATGTGGAGGATTAGTGTTGTTATACACTAGTGTGTGTAGTAGTAATACACTAGTGTATGTGTATGTATACTAGGGTGTGTGTGTAATACTAAGTGTATGTGGTATATATGACCGCTAGTGATGTGTAGATATAGCTACAAGGATCTTTACGTGTTTGTTGATATAGACATATTGTTGTATGTATACTTTGTGATGTATACTGGTGTATGTGTATTATTTACTGTGTGTGAGTATCTAGTGGGATAAACTAGTATGTGTGGTATACTTGTCTGGATCCAGGTAGTGTGTATCCCAAATGGGGGTCGCGACCCGGCACGGGGCCACGGCACCAAGAAAATTTGCCGGGATCCGCAGCGGGCTGGCCCTGGCCCGGTGTCTCCTCCTAGCCCACCCCCCACCTCGCATCGAGTTAAAAATTTCAGCGATTCCCCCCGCGGTCCCCGCGCGAGATGCGCAGGGCAAAAGGGCCGCTCCCTTCCTTCCTCCCAGCACTCCCAACGTGGACGGGAGGACCTGAGTCAAGTACCAGCTCCTCTGCGCCTGCTTCACTTCTCCTCGACGCGACCGGCTTCCAGAGCTCACCTCCCGCCCGTGGCACCCCCGTCGCGAGCCCCCCCCGTGGCACCACCACCGGTGCACCCCTCCCGAGCGACACGACGCTCACGTTGCGGAAGGACACACAAGGGGCCCCATTCGAGCCCTCCCCGGGGCCAACCCTCCCGACGGCCCCCTCCCGGGCCACCCCCTCCCGAGTCTCACTCCCGTGAACCCCCTCCCGAGTACCTCCGTAGCCACACCCTCGCGTACCCGCCCTCCCGGGCAAGCCCACCTACCCATACCGGGCATAGCAGGGGGATATTCGGGGGAGCAGGGGAAAGCGTCCGGCGGCAGGTAAGTCACCCCACCCACCCAGCCCACTGTCACCCACCCAGTCCGCACCCACCCACCAGTCACTGTCAACCACCCCAGTCACTGTCCCTGCACCCACCCCACTGTCACCCACCCAGTCACTTTTCACCCACACCACCCAGTCACTGTACACCATCAAACCCGTCACAAGTCCCACCCCCACATCCATGACAGCCAAGGCACCCCACACATACGTTACCCACCGTCACCCACCACCACAGCAAGTCACCACACCCCCAGTACTGTCACCCCACCACACCACACAGTCACTGTCAACCCAGTCACTGTCACCCACCCACCCATGTCCCCACCCAGTCTGTCCACCCACCCAGTCACTGTCACCCACCCAGCAGTCACTGTCACCCACCCAGTCAAGTCACCCACCCAGTCACTGTCACCCACCACACGTCACTGTCACCCAACCACCCAGTCACTGTCACCCACCACCCAAGTCACTTACACACACAAAACACGTCACTAGTCCCACCACCCGTAACAGTCACCCACCCACCCAGTCACTGTAAACCCACACCAACACAGTCCCTGTCCACCACCCAGTCACTGCACCACCCACCACCACCCGTCACACTGTCACACCCACCGTCATGTCCACCCACACAGTCACTGTCACCCACCAGTCCTGTCAACCACCAGGCACTCGTCACCAACC
>WSYH01013460.1:0-17007 GCA_036426205.1 Ascaphus truei
AAGGCAATGTTGCCGTTCTCTCAAAAAATAAGGGCTACTAAGATTGTTAGTAGACCTGAAAAATTAAAAGAGACCTTAACTGACATCAAACAGAGGTTTGTCTCATGAGGGCACAAACCATCTGATATTGACAAAGCACTAAGCAAGGAGGTTCAAGTGGTGAAACGTGATACAGGAACAGAGAGGATCAATATAGTCAGCAAGTACACTACAGCTAGTAAACAAATTAAAAACAGTATTTGTAAACATTGGAGGGTTCTTCAAACTGATGCCCTAATAGGCCCTTTATGTAGTGAGCCCCCACGATTTGCGTATCAGAGAGGGCAAAATCTAAAAGACATGCTCCTCAGAGCAAGTGATGATAAATATCTTGCAGCACCACATTTTCTGAGTGTACAAAAATCAGATTGTTTATAAGTGCTTTGGATGCTCGGTCTGTAATAGCCTCACTACAGGAGATACATTTTGTCACCCACGGAGTGGCCAAAAATACAAAATTCAAAGTAGAATTACGTGTATTTCAACGAACATCATTTACGTCATTAAGTGTCCCTGTGGGTTGCTTTATGTGGGAAAGACGAGCCGCATGCTTAAAACAAGGTTCATAGAGCATCGCAGTAAAATTAACAGTAAGAAGGAAGAGACTGTATTGATTACACAGTGTACAGATCATAAACATACAGTAGCTTCATTGAAGGTTATGGGGATAGAATCAGTAGTTACATCTACCCCAGGTTCAGAGAGGGACATAGCATTACTTCAGAGAGAAGATTTCTGGACGTACACACTTGATACAGTCTCCCCCAGGGGACTTAATGACTATTTGTCCCTTAATTGTTTCCTCAATAGTCGCTAATATCTTATGTGAATTTCTCTTCCACAGCATATACTTACTCTTGCTACTGCTGCTGTTCTTGAACAACCAAAAACCAAGAAAGAAATGATCCATATTTTAAATCTTTTATTTTAGGGTATAGAAACACTTTATTGATGTTTTCACATTGTATAAACTCTATCCACTCTTCATTATTCCACCCAGATCTGATGTTCTATCCACGAACTAGATTAAGCTTTTTCCCCCTGGTATTAAAGCCTCACAGAAATGCGGATGCACTGCGCATGTGCGAAGAAACGGCATCACCAGCTAGGGAGACAGAGAAGATCTATGCCTGTCATTGATGACATCACCGCAACTCCGAAATATCGCGAGACTACGAGGGACAACATTCAGAGGAGGAGCAGAGGGAGCACGTCAACAAGACCTTATGCCTTTTCAGGCAGCCGGATCGCACCACGCAGAGGGACCTGCTGATGACGTCAACGCGTGGGAACCAATTGATGACGTCAGCGCGACCGGACCGGAGCACACATTGCATGGAGGATCAAGATGCTGACAATCATGTGACTACTGGGGGATAATTGGTGGTGTTTTAAGTGTTTTCACCTGGGTGTTTGTGGCTATTTATACTAGACATTTTTGTAGTCTCTGCAAGCCAGTCACTTGATAAAGTCCCCTAGGAGGGATGAAACGTTGTGTTTTTGTGCTGAATAAATTTTTCTAAAGAAATCCGAAGTAGCCCTGGATCTTTCTACTTTCTTCAATGCTGGATGTTCTAGGCAGATATCCCTGAACCAGGAGCACCGGTATCAGCAAGTATCTTAATTGTTTTTTTGTGGTGTGCAGCTTCTCTTGTGATATTGCTATATAAATAAAGACATACTGTACAATACAATACATGAAAATCCACTGGTATCGACTGCTGCCCTTGCTGTTCCACTCTCACTGCCAACTGAGCCTGAGGTGGAAAAATTCCTCCACAGTCTCACAGGGGGAACACGAGCAGAGCCCTCTGGCCTGACTGCCACCACTTATAACAATAATACAATAATAAAAATAAATTAGTGAAATTTTTTCTTTTATCTATCTATTTTCTCTCTGTTCCCCTTTCCTCATCACCAGGTACCACATATCCTCTCCCTTTCCTCACCGAAAAGTATGTGAAAAACAGACAGTGGCAGAGGCAAAAAAAATGCTTTTGGTTTCGAACTCTGTGTAATCCTCAGAACTGATTCCGGCTGCAAATTCCACAGAAATTGTGCAGCTGGAATCCATTGGCAGATTCCAAGAATTCCGCATGGACTTAAGAGGGTGCAATCTGCCTCCGGATTTCTTTCCATGGGTCGGACTGCACCCAACAAGTCAGGGAAAATGCACAGAACAGATTTTGACAGGTTCACCCATCTGTTAATGAAGGCATAGTTTTAAATGGCTTCACAAATAATTACAAACTGCTGTATTCATATAGGATCAAAGCACTGTAGAGAAGTTCACACTTTCTCTGTAAGAAAGAAAGTTAAACAATAAAATTTTCCAAATAATATGGAAATAATATTATATGTTGGTGTCTTTTCTTCAATGTTATATTTTACCATGCATATTTGAGAGAAAATTAAACATTGTTTCACTTGTTGTAACACAGAATATCACAGTTTTCCTTGGATTCAATTGCAGGTTTAATGCAGAATATAAGTATATATACAGTAAGTAGGTTTACTGGCTATGCACTTTAATCCAGGCTGTGCTGAAAAGCTGTGCTTATAGGGGTCCGTGTCAAAATGAAATTGAAGAAAAAGGTGACACTGTGCTTCTTTACATGTCAATTCCCAGAATCCCTTGCTGCAGTGGAAGCACTGTATGCTAGGTTACAATGGTGAAAAACAGAGTTGCAGACCTGCCTAAGATGTGCTCACAAGTGATATTTTCATTTTCTGTATTCTATACAGTGGAGGGTTTTTGTCACTTTTTTACCCACCATAAGGTGTTGCAGAATATAAAAAATATTCAACAATACTGCACCAGAGGGAACAATGGAGCCTGTTACATCTGTACTATGCTTTAGTTAATTGACTCTTATTACCCTGGAAAAAACAAGGCACGTAAGTGTTTTTATTACAGTCTTCAAAAAGATAAGAGGTTTGTATGAGGCAATAAATAGATTTCCAGTGTATCCTAAAAGGGTATCCTTCTCAACAAAAAAATCCCACAGGTAAGTGGGCATGAGTTATTGATGGCTGTTGCAAACTACGTCATAATGACATGATGTCTACAGCACTCAAAAACATGGCCTGCATGGAATAAAGCCATGGTAGTTTGCTAAATTACTGTGTTTAAAAGCATGGCACCACTTTCCACTATTCAACTGTAGAAGCTGATAGTGTGCAGTAAGTACTGCCACACTTATGTTGATAAACGGCTATGTTTACAATCAATGTGACATGATTCATTGTAAAATCATCTGGAACAATCTGTTCTGGAGAAAAAAACTTGTTCAAATAATATTCGCTATGTTCTTAACATGCTCACCCATTTCCACCTCATCACAATACTGGCATTCTGTCTTGAATCTGAAAATATATGTAAGGGGGTCACCCCCGGTTCCCCTGATCTTCCTTTGCCCCCTGCCTTACCCCTGTGGCAGTGGGGAAAGGGGACGGCGACTTCTCCTGGCGGGCACCGCCCTCTTGGTTGTGGCGCGAGCTTCGCCCATGCGCAGTAAAGATCGCGCACGCGGTCCCTATAGAAAAGAGCTGTACCAAGAACTACAATTCCCAGCAGCCTCTGGGGACTGCACTTTCACCCTTGTCACAGGCAGCATTGAAGCCAATAGAGCTGGCAGATTCTCATGCTGCAGAGTTGCAACAATGTTATGTGCAGACAGGGTTTTTGTCAGTCAGAGCCAGGAGCAGCCAAGGGAAGGAGGTAGGGTACAGGAGTCAGTGACTCCCTGTACTAGGCCAGCAACCCCCAAGGCCCGAGATAGCCCTGACTCACCCAGTAGAGTGAGTGTTGCCAGGGACAGCCCTTAGGTTAGGGACCCTGTCACTTACAGCAGTTGGAGCAGCGTAGCAGAAGGGGAAGGAAGGGTGCAGGGAGCGAGTGAAGCTCCTACATTGCGTAAGGTCCCCCCTCTCCCAGGTAGGCCCCAACTCCCCACCAGGTTAGTGGGTAATTGATAAGGGACGGCCCCAGTTAGGGACTCTGCCCTTAGTGTGAGTGCTGTCTTGTCAGAGTCATGGCTGTCAGTGCTGTGAGGTCTGACAGGCAGGCCCAGTGTTGTGCTGCACGTACCAAGTAGGTGGCAGTGCGTTACTGCAAGTACGAGGTGCTAGATAGTTAGAGTTAGGACCGGGAAGAGCTAGGGGGACGGGATAGGCCAGTTAACCCCTTAGGTCCGAGGTAGGTCCTCACTCCCCAGCTTGTGGTGCTACAGGGACAGGCCCTAGGTTAGGGACCGTGTCACGTTAGTGCCAGGGATAGATAGGGACACAGCGGACGCTGCGCTTCCTGAAAGGAGACTTGGGCTCAAGTCTGTGCCCAGAGAGAAAGACTATCTTCAGGGTGGGATCGCCCCTGGCGGACCCCAAGCAAGGATTTACCGGACTGGATCAGACGGGATCCCAGAGCGGCAGATCCTTTGTGAAGTCACTTGCAGGCCCGAGTGCAGGAGCACTCGGCAGGTACTCTATAAGTGCACCAACAGATCATAACATTCTCTTAACACATAGTGGCAGCGCTGACCACGGGACAAAGGGGTTGGGCTGTGGGCACCGTGTGGGGATGTTATAATGTTGTGATGTTATGAGTATGATGTAATAGTATAATTTGTTCATTCAGTAAACCTGTTATCCATAATACTGGTGTATGTGGTTTCTGGGTGGGTTCCTATGTTAGGGTCATTCTACATTCCCATAGAATCCTACATAGGTGGAGGCGCTGAAACCAAGAAACGTTCCAGAGGATTCACCCCAGGCTCTCACTAGCGGAGGCTCAGGCCTCCTGTGAGCCTGCAGGTATATGCACCACACCTGTTAACACCGTATGTTCTCCGCACCCACATCATATCTGCGATTGGGGCCGGGGGGGGAATACCCGTTACATATACTACGCATGAAACAAATGATAAAGGCAGAAAAATGAGACATGGGGTGTTTTCATTTTATTGCAAGTTTTACATGTAGTCTTTGTAAATGACACTGGTGAATTCAGACCACCAGCTCACTCACCATTTACAGCTAATCTTCAGTCTAGGGCAGAAGTACAGTTTATTCAAGGCACAATGCTCCTGTGTGTCATTCACAGGGCTGTGAACATGTTTCTGGACCCTTTACAATTTCAACTGAAAAGCTATGCTTGAATGAATTCCCACTGGTACCTGCTCCTTGCCTTATGTGCCTGGACACATAAACAGACTTAACATTTAGAGGTGACACTTTCTGTTCAGCCCCACATACAGTAACAACCTATAATCCAGCTACAGTACACCTAAAAGTCCTCGGACACATAACTCCTTCCCTATCATTTCAGAGGGTTGCTTAATAATTTAAAATATTTTAAATAGTTTCACAAGTACTGTATAAGAAATGCTAACTGCAAAAAAAAACACCACAGTCAGTAGCACAGAATAGTACAAGTTATAGTTACCTGACATTTATCAAATGCTCTTACCCAAATGGAGGAAATAATTAGGTAAAGTATCCAGAACAGCAGGTTTTCTATTTCCCCAAAGCAAAAAACAAACAAACAAATCATGTTTTACTACAAAGCATAACGATTTGGGTGATGTAGTGAATAGATCATTTAAAATTCCAAAACTTTTCCCCCCATGTTCAACTTTCTTTTTATTACTTTACAATGGACTAATTTTAAAATGTGAGCTTTGTGAAGTTTTATTTTTCCGATTTAACATGTAATATGCTCAAATGTTTGATTCCAATTAGTGGTGCATTAGTCCTTTAGGTTTATATTCTTGCAATATTTTCTTTTATTTTTTTTTATTACAAACATATGAACCAAAAAGCTAATTTACTTCTAATTATACTAACATCAAAAACAGGGAGTATAATTTAGACATGTTAGATAAATGTTAGCATGTCGAATTTAACACTGTGCAAAGTGGTTATGTGTGTATGTTTTTCATTTCTACTAATATAATTATGCAGGTTTAAAGAGTTGTTGGCAATCTGGCACCCAACAGGACAGAACATTGCACAGATCGCTGGCTTATAGCCTCTGTTTACATGCCATTATATATCTTGGCAATGTCAGGCCTGGTTCAGTTATTTATTTACAACATCCAACTAAACATATGGAGGCAAACTTGATGATGTATACAGCTGTATACTGTGAAGCTGCAGAAAGTTTGATGATAAGCATGCATCACACCACGTTGCTGTCAGCTAACAGGAGTTTTCACAGTTCAAACCATTCCATTTATGAATGCTTCCTTCAAATTATACAATATTGTTCAATTGTATTTTATAGCTACATACAGCAAATAAAATATCACTTGCGAACACATTCACGTCTCAGACAGGTCTGCAGCGCTGCTTTTCACCGTTATCTCTTAGCATACAATGCTTTAACTGCAACCAGGGATTCTGGGCAATGACATGCAAATGAGCACACAGTGTCACCTTTTGCTACAAATCCATTTTAACATGGACCCGTATACTGTAAGCTTATGCCTGCTGCAATAAACAGCTTCCAGCACAGCCTGGGTTATAGAAGTGCATAGCTAGTAAACCTACTCAGACAGCTGTATAGCCACAAACAAATAAGACCTCAATGCAATTAAGGTCATAAATCAAATACTATTAATAAATTAAACTGAATAACCAATTGACCATTAGATAGCCTGCAACCATCAGATAATTAGAGACTATGGGGCACATTTATCAAGTGCCAGTACAGGTTATCGAACCCATTCCGGTGTTAACTCCAATTGATTTGACTAGGAATCAACCCCAGAACGGGTGTGATAACCAGTACCGGCACGAGATGCATGTGCCCTTAATGAAAGCCGCAAACCAGAAAGCGCACAAATTGTGTATGATAAATAAATATGTAATGAACTATAATATAAAAATATGAGTCAAAAAGTGATATACACAAGTTATTGGGTGCAAAAATAGACTAATTTACATAAGTGACAAACACAATCAAACGAAATATTGTGAATAATGTAGGAATATCGGAGAGGCTGTGCTGTGGCGAATGAGATGACAGAGCATCCAAAGTTATAGAAAAGAAAAAGAAAGCGCAAGACCTCTCATGGGAAGTATGTCAAAATTAAAATATATTAAATACAGTGGTAAGTGAGGCACGTACAAAAACAAAGATTAGTAAAGCAGTGGGTTAATTCCCTTTCTTTGAGAAATATGGTGGTGTTTAATAATCTGATTTTGCAGACTTTAGTAAATAGACCCCATGATTCCAACTTCAGCACAGTAAACTATGCTCTGTTGAATCAGGGCAAATCATATCACATTATCTAAATGAAGCATAGCCTCCCGGCCGCTATGCCTTTTCCTGGGCCCTACCAATGTAAGACCTGTTAGGTGCAGGCAGTGGATGGGTTAATTCCTTCTCTAAGGGCTGTTCTATAGTGTGCGGCCGTGCGCGCGCGTGCACGTGCCGCACGCTTTTTGTGTGTATGCTGAGCTGTGAGCTGTGTGAAGGTACTGTGTGTTTATGTGTGTTTGTGTGTATGTATGTGTATGTGTGTTTGTGTATGTATGTGTAATTTATTATTAATTAAAAAAAAAACACTTTCGTAAAAATAAATTTTTTATTAACATTGTGCAGACACGTTCAGACACACATACATACACACACATATATATACATACATACACATGCATACATTCATTGTAGGTATCCAAGGGCGGGCCATAGCAACAGCCAGAAAATGTCAGCCTGAAGCAAGGATACTGATTGGGTCACACATAGGATGTGATGAGCTATCAGTATTCAACCTGGTCTGTTAAGGGGCAGGGTTACAAACATAGACTGGTCGTGGGCCGTTAGAATTAACGTAGCGGGAGACCCATTAAGAAGCAGGGAGCTCCGGTGCGTTAATCCCTCCAGGGAAATTTAGGATGTGCTCCATCCGCTTCACATTGAGCCCACTGAAAATAAATAAAGCTAAATCTGTATAAACAAAATAACATAATGTTCTACATATCATTAGGATAGGCTTAAGTCACGTTATTGTCATACAATATTGCGTTACCTGCCAAAAACGTGAGTCTGAATCATTTAAATATACTTTGCATATTAATATGAGCTGATCTACCAGGTATCTCAGGTGTGTGCACAGGAATATCTCCATATGTTGTATAGAGGATTGTTTTGGGAGGTGTATATGTCAATGGGCCCTATATTAAATCTTACCCCCCCCCCCTCCCTCAACTCACCCTTCCCCCTAACCCTTCCCACTCACCCACCATCCCCCCTCACCCACTCTCCCCCCTGCTCACTCACTCTCCCCCTCCAACCTCTCCCACTCCTGCTCCACCCACTCCTGCTCCACCCACTCCCCCCATTACAAGATTTGAGTGGATATGTAGTGTTCAGATAACACTGTATTTAAATCTCATTATTCCTAACATACATAGAAATGTATGCACCCCAGTCAAATTATCTAAATTCGTCCCGGGTTACTCCCTTTGTGCCCCAAACGGTGCGGAGGAATGGGGACTTGTTGCACATGCTGTGGTCCTGTCCTCGTATAGCACCCTTATGGGAACAAATTAGAAATTGGCTGCAGAGGATTTGGGGCCTCGAAATTCAGTTGGACCCGTGGCTGTTTTTGCTAAACAAACCAGCGCCGGAGCTATCCAGAGCGGGAAACAAATTAATTGCTCATTTTGCAACTGCTATGATGTGCGAGACCGCAGCATTTTGGAACCAAAATACAATTCCATCTATTGAAAAGATTCGAAACAGAATTTGATTTATCTGCCAGATGGAAAAGTTGACAAGTTTAGTCAATGACACTGGCCCAAATTTGCAAAAGGTCTGGCTGCCGTGGCTGGCCCAGACAGATATCCAGGGGGTGAGCAATCTCACCGTTTGGCACTGATTAGAATAAGTGAGTTCTCCTTTGATAAGATGCAATAGGTAGGGGACTGAAAAGGCAGGCCCGGACTAGGCCTTACAAGGAAGCTGTGTGGGTTTCATCAGGCTTGCAAAGGACAAACCACAGAGGACTGCCAGGAACCAAGATTTAAAAAAAAAAGCGGACAAGACTTCGACTGCGCTCCCCCCCCCCCCCCCCCTCTTTCTTCCATGGTGAGTTTTATGTTGTACAGTATGTCTGTACATCTGTGTGACATAGGGCACAAATACGACATTTATGCAAGAAATTTCATGAGATAACATGTACATATGTATGTTATGCCTTGTGGACAAAAATCAATAAATTTGAATTTGGAAAAAAAAAGAAATGTATGCTAAATAAATAGATGAGTAAAACTGGGTTAATGTAACATTAAATAGCCTAACAGACCTTAGCGTATTGGGGCTTAGCACCAAATTAACATAATGAAAGTGATATATTAAGTTTAAATTAAGCGATAGCATTTTTCATAATGTCAGAACTTGTTAAGAGGAAAGCAATCAATATATATATATATAGTATATATATATATACACACACACAAAATATATAATATATATATATATATATATATATATATATATATATATATATATATATATATATATATATATACACAATAATTTTTGAGTTATGGTGCTTTGCATTAAATAATGAAGGAAACAGTTCCTCTAACCTTGCAAAAAAAAACGTCACAAAATATCATGAATAATGAAAAATGAAATATTGTAAGGAGTATTTATTGAGGTTTTTTCTTTTTAAAGTAAAATACTATTATACTATTCAACTATTCCTCAGTACCGTAGCCATAAATGTAACACATAGTACTCTGATCAGTAAAATCGCACTGGCAGAACATAAAATGGTACTTACAGCAGGATTTAGGGCACCAGATGGAATTTACTCACATGAAAAACCATTACACACCAAGGAACCAATTCATTAGAAAAATATCCTCCACATATTCTGAAAAATTGCTAAGATTTTTTTTATATGTGACTTTTTATTCAATAGAAGAAAAAACATAACTCCGGGGTCCAATCTATTAAACAGAGTATTTGAAGACATTATGCTGTTGGAATATTATGTGTGGTTACAATGCAGTACCAAGGAAAGATGTTTCATAATTATATACAGTACAGTACAACAATTAAAGTTATAAATGCATCCAACTTTTTTAGATGCATCTAAAGTAACCACACTGGTATAATTATTATAATATATAAATGTATATATGATATTATATAGTTATTCAAATTTTACTTTTGATAAAATATTTAGTAAAGAAATACAAATAATATCCATCTTAGTTCTATGGTTCTAATTATGCACTTAATAAAAAAAATACCTATCTCTGGGCTTTGATATCTCTCTCCTCCCTAACCCCTTTCTTCCCCCCTCTCCATCTCTCTGTCTCTCTGTCTTTTTCTCTATCTCTCTCTCCCTCTCCCTTTCTTTCCCTCTCCCTCAAGTTTGAGCAAATCTTATGCTGTCAGAGAAAATGTTAATTACTGCATAAGAGCATGCCTTCAAAGACCTTGTGACTTTATGGTAATGTAATCTACAATACCTACCAATGGTCAGTTTCACTTAAATCTATGTGGAATTGGATGTTATATTGCTAAGAAATTAATAATTTCTCAACTTTTCAAGGATGGCATGTATGCAACTAAAGAATCTTTTGATTATGTTGTGGTTTGTAGTCTGCTATCAATAAGTAGAGTATATAGATTATACTATTTTTTTTATTCACTGTGCTTACGTTAAAAACAGGTTTTATGGCATTCTTACATGATTTTTTTTCTTTTATCTGTTCTAATTATTATTTACACAAACATGAATACTCTTGGTCTAGAATTATTTCTCATGAAAAAAAGTACCATACAGTATAAGATAAATACTAGGCAAGTTAATTATATTGTGCTTGGTAGCAGACTGGCAGTATACTACAGCATTACACCAATCACTATCTCTGCTAGTGGTCTAGATGCTCCACTTTTCCCACTGGTATGACCTCTAAGCAATCCCGGTATACAGTATATATAAATATCTGTTCATTACTATATACAGTATTAAACTCTGTTGGTGCCAGAAACCCCAGCACTTCTGAATCATGTGATCGCTCCCAGAGAGATCACATGACGCTTTTGTTTCGATCAAGCTGACTGCTCTTTCGGAGCTGTCAGCCTAATCACCTCCTACAAAAAGAGAAAATGCCCATGAAAAACCTGACACGTCATAAGGATCTCTGGTGTGCCAATGCCTATGCCTGGTACATCATTAGGATGCTTTAAAGGTTAATTAAGGATATAGGTCCATATTTACTAGCAGCCATCTGCCTTAAGACACCTTCTGATGACACACTACATACAGCCCATGGTCTGTAAGGTGCCTTCAGCCAATGGTGGATTTCCCATTAGGCTGGGGCCTAGGTTGGCAAATTTTGGGGCGGCAAAAATGTCCGCCCCCATATACTTTTGCGGTGCTCTCGGGCCATACTCCTTGAGAAAGGGCTGTATAGCCTGAAACACGTGGGAGAATTCCCTTGTTTTGTCTTTAGTCTGTTTTTTGTTTTGTAACTATGTAGTTTAATAAAAGTTTTTTATTTTTTCACCTACACCAATGTGACGTCACATGTCATCTCGTTACCATGGCAATGCAATGCAGTGCGACGTCACTTGGTGACATCCACGGCGTTATTTGACGCTGCAGTTCAGAATGAAGAGGGGGCAAGGAGGCTGCCGCAACAGTTAAGTTCCTAGTTCCGATGCAGGAAGTTGCCATGTGGCAGAAACTGCTTTGTAAATATGGTCCTTAATGTTATATTCACAAATGTAGGAAACTTCAATACATTGAAAAAAGTTATTGAGTTTAGCGATTGTCACACCAACAAACTGGCATTTGTTTCAATGATAAAATAAATAGCATAGCATCAACTTGAAAAATAAACATTTCTACCAGACAATAATCATATTCAAAATTCAAAATAATGAATGTCTTTTTTATGTTTTGATTGACAGAATTAAGGTCCTTACAATAGTTTCGGAATATACATCTTGTGAAAACCATCCAAGCATAGCCAACGGGAAAAAAGAAATCAATCATTTCCTTTTCTTTTTTTTGCAGCTCGGTGTCATTCATTTTTCTCTCAAAGAACTCTCTCAGCTTTATGAATCCTATTCATGGATGCAGCATTACATATGCAAGTCAAATGTTGCATAGCCAACATAAGGAATGGGACATTACCAAAAGCCATACATATGTGAAATTTATATTTAGCAGAATCTTTTTTTATTTCCAAGCAGGGGAGCTGAAAGGATCAATTCTGGAAATTATGCAAGAAGCTTCCCTACCAAATATTCTGATCATCCCGTGTGTTTATTTTTAAATGGTGTAATCTGCATTCAACTAGCATAATGTCTATGGAAAGGGTATGGTGTATACTGAGTTGCTTTTTGTTTTTTTGTTTTTAAATGGATAGAAAAGCAATAGCCTTTCATTAAATAAGGTGAACATTATTTTACAGCATACAAAATGGTAAACTTGGCTAACTTGTGTGGAAAATCAATTACAACAAATTTGCAAAAGTGGTGTATTACACAGTGCTGGTGAGTATAGGGAGTCCTTGGGGCTATGTACTGAGACAATTTTGCTGCAAAAGAGGGGCAAAACTGTTCATGTGTACCTTTCTGCCTCAATGTAACAAAGCAATATGCTCCATTTCTGTTCCGTTGCACCAGTTTACACTTTGGAGAGTTTCAATAAGAGTAATTTGCCACATAGTATACTGAGATGCATCATATTTTGCACCTAGTCTGCTACATACTGTATCTCCGAGCATCAAAACTTTTTTTTGGTTCGATATATATCACTCCTTGCCATCAAGTTCATTTTTTTGGGGGGAATCTTTTTTTTATACTTCCTGAACTAGGAGGTCCCTTGTGCCCTGACATCCAGAGACCCTGGTTTCCAAGATATACAAAATTTTGTTCACCAGGCAACAATACATGCCTGGTGAACACCATATGGCTGCTATGTTAGCCTTACTCCAGCTGACAATAGAAAGCTACCTTATTTCCTCGCTTCTAAGACGCACTTTTTTCACTTTGACTATTTCTGAAATTGGATGGGTCTTACAATCGATGTAATTGAAAAACGGTTATGGCTCTTCTACCAATATGGACGCTAATGCAAGTCAACTGAGGATCACGTGATCTCCGACGTTGCGGAATGATGTTCCTAGAACGCGATGCTGCCAACCCTAGCGCAGCACCCATAGTGCTGAGAAGGAGGTTGCTGTTGCCCTATAAATCTATGGTGCGTCTTACAATCAATGGTGTCTTAGAATCGAGGAAATACGGTATATCATCAATGGAAGATAACATTGCAACTTTCTGTTGGTGACCCTCCAGCAATATTTGTATTTTTCTTTGTGCGACATACTGACAAGAAAGAAAAAAAATATCTCGGATACCTGGGATTCCAAAAAATAGAAAACATACAGTAGGGACTGCTGCTTTATTTTAGATACAATTAGACCATTCAATCAGAATTATAAAATAATTCTGCATTTCGGTATTAATATCTTACTTTTACTCATTTTTTGTTAAGGTAGGTGTTTAAGTGTCTATGACAATTAGTTGCAGCTGTTTAGCCATGCCCATTTCAATACCAGGACATTTGGCTGCCATGACAGTTTGTCGCCACAGGTAATGTATACCCTATCCCCGTGCCTTGAAAATCCTAACCTTAACCCTTACCCTAAAAACCCTAACCATAACCCCATACCCTAAAAACCCTAACCATAACCCAGAATCCTAAAAACTCTGGTCCGTGGTGACTGAATGGCAGCAGCTAATAGGCGCTTTCAGGTTTTAAAGCAAGAATCGGAGGCCATTTTGACCACAGGTGATTTCCTGGAGACCCACAGTTAGGTAAGGTTAAAAAAAAAACTATTGATTTTGTAGGTGATTACTAGTTTAAAATAATCACACAAAAAAAACATTAAAACGTAAATGGAATCCATCCATAACTCTGTTTTCATTTCAGACAAATATTATATAATCAGTAACAATCTGCTTTTCAAACAGTTGGAAAATACCATATTTTATAACACAGACCGTAGGCAGTTATGCATTTGGTAATTAGTTCATATTTGTTACTTAATTAAAATTGAATGACTTGGGGCACTGATATTCAACCTGTGTTATTTGGAATGTTGGAGTTAATTCTATGCTTTTTATTCAAGAATTGAAAAACAATATTATATTAGGTTATGTTGCAATAGATTGGGGCAACTCTTGGTTCACCTCATAGTTAGAATAAATGAAACAGATCATGGTGCATGCAGGAATAAATAATTAATTAAATGTTAAGTTGCAATAAAGTAAAGACAATTTGTGTGTGTGTGTGTGTGTGTGTATGTGTGTGTGTTTATAGCAAAGTATCCAGAGACAAGCAATAGAGTAACTATTTTTACGATGAAAATGTTGGCCTTACTTCTGTGACTGCCAATTTAGGGTATACATAATATTGGTCCATCCATTGGAAGGTGCTGAAGAAAATGGAGGAGAGGGAAAATGTGTAAAAAATAGCAGTGCAAGAAGGAACCCCAAAACTAGTAGTGCAAGAGTGACATGACAACAGGTACAAATGACCTGGAGCCATGCCATAAAGGATTTGTTTGGTGGTGTTCCCTCATGGAGGTAGCAATAGTATTAATTCTTAATGGTGAGCAGCATGGCGTGGTGGTGTCCTCTTATGATGGGAGAGAGCCGGTGCTATAGCCTGTTCTTGGTGGCAGAGTTAGTGTTGTCTTCTCATGGAGGTAGAACCAGTGCTAATATTCAGTAGTGAATGACAGAGGTCATTACACTCTGCTCATATTACTCGACCTCTCTGCAGCATTTGACACCGTGGACCACCCTCTTCTCCTTCACATTCTCCATACTCTTATATATATATATATACACACATATATATACACACACACACACACACAAGTTTATTATCCATATCCTCTACTTGTGCCAGGTATTACATGACCCACCTCACACGGGACTGTCAGTCTCAAAAAGAACACTAAGGGTTAATATATGTTATTTAATACGGTTGCTAAGCAACCAACAGGCTATAAGTATCCAGGAACGTTGTTCTCTCTATTATCAGCCCTTTGAGAAAGTCGCCCTCTGGTGACGAAACGCGTCAGGGACTCTGATTGCGCAATTACGTCATTACGACGTTGCACACGCCCACGAGGCTGCATCAAGCGCGAGATTCATATTGCGGCCATTCAAGGTGGAGAGGTGATTTCTGGGACCTCATGGACTGATTTCGAGTCAGCAAACTATACCTCCGGCCTCCGGCGAGCTACGACTTCTTCACACAGCCCTGAGGGAGCCTATATTTGCGGACCTTTGCAGCACAGAGACCGGATGGTGGTGATATTATCACAAATTGTTTTATTGTCATTTTACTCTTGTAAGTGCGTTTCTTTCCCCCCCCCCCCTCCTCCCTTCCCTTTTAATATTAAATACACAGTTTTATGCTATGGGGCGTGCACTCTCTTTCCTTTCTCGTTTCTAGACACCCTTGGATGTGGTCCATCCAATGCAAGAGCAGCCGGAGACCCCTATATCAGAATCAATCATTTATTCATGGACTAATTTCAAGGACTGGTTGGACTCTTTACTTTTCTTTTTACACTGTTGCACTTACACATTGTTTATTTTGTTAAGTTTATTGTGTTATATATTTTTGTCTATGTTGATATATATTTAGATCTAGTTACACGTAGTATATTCACACAATTTAGCTTTATCACTTTAGTCACCATTGAGGTTCTATATTAGACACACACACACATAAAAAGACTGCGCCTGTTGGGATCTATATAACCCTATAAATGTATATATATGAGAAATTTATATAGATGCCTATATTCTATTACATGGCAAAGAGATATCTCTAAAAGCATAAAATGATGAACAATTTTGTAATAAAATATTTATATCCTAAACGATAAAAAAAAATGCTAGTATCTATAGTTAAAATAAACAAAAATGGCTGTGGTAAAAAAATGTTGGAAAAACTCAATGTAAATAAAAAACATAGGTGGATGAATGAAAAAATATACTCAAATCCAAAATAGCACACTTTGCAGGATACTGGCAGCCTTCTACGTGGAACCAACGACCTCCCAGTAGATCTATGAAGACAAAAAAAGAAAGCGCCCGATCCTAGTGCAATATGTATAATATTGTCATTTAATGTAACAAAAAAGAGTCCAACAATTTAAAACTCACAAACAACATGAATAAAAGAGTGAGTTATGAGTTATACTCATGCACCAAGCACAGGAACTCTGCTGCTCTGCTCACACGCCTCTCCAATGCACACGATCTGAACACGATCAGAAGCCCTCTGAGCCACCGTCCAGCAGGAACTCAGGTACCGTGTCACTTCTCTTTGTGTCCTCCGGAAACTATCCGCACATGTAACGGGAGCCAGACCGGGTAAACCCAAGCAGGATCCGTGGGGAGTAGGCTGTCAGTATGTAACCGTAGTGCTATTTCCCTAGAAAGGCCCAAGATGAGATTGGGTGGGGGGAAACAGGGTTACATTTCGTTAACATTACAGGCCGTTGCCAAATACATCGATATATACTGTACATTTTGGCATTATGAAAAGGGAGCAAATGTTAGTGGGCAGTCAGCAGATTGCAAGAGATAAAAGTGTTTGCCTCATTTGGTGAAACTATTAGAGGCGTGCAAATGTCTTCAAATATGCTACATACATTTATTTTGCTAAGGTGACAGTGCTTCACATGTTAGACAATTGTGCCAATTTTCACCAGACTTTTACAGAAATAGCAGGATATGAACGGTTGTGACCTGCAAATTAACTTTTTATGTCTGGCAATAAATAATAAGATTAATAGGATAATTGATATATATTGTGAATATTAATATATATATATATATATATATATATATATATATATGTAAGGATGTGCATATATTAAAGGTTCCGCGCTGTCAATTACATA
>WSYH01013461.1:0-17006 GCA_036426205.1 Ascaphus truei
TGTAACGGGTATTCCCCCACCCAATCGCAAATAGGGTCTCCTAGGGGAAATGCTGCTCTGGTTACAAGGCATAATAGTGTGGCGCACCTGCTGGCTTACAGGACTCCTGAGTCTCCCGCTTGATGGTATTATGGGGAAGGTCAGGACAGGCTTCTGGGGACATACCCAGTACGTACTCACGGTGACAGTGCCTCCATCTATTGCAGGCCCCAGGATATGGGGTGGAATCCCTGGAATAGAACGTCCCACTCAGGGATGAGAGATTCCAGTCTCACAACCGCTTCTTTATAAATCAGGAACACTTTATTGCATTCACTGGAACAGCATACACAGCAGTACAGGAACACAGTAACACAGCAGTACAGGAACACAGTAACACAGCAGTACTTCTCAGAATGACCCTGGCCTTTCACTCCCAGTCAGGGCCCTGGAAGCAGGCCTAGCTCTTCCACTACCCCCTATCAGAGTAGTGGGAACAGTCTACCAGCCTCTCCCAGGGGGAGGGCCTCAAGTCTGCCAGGTCCCTGACAGCTCGGTTAGGTAAGACTCAGCTCCTCTCAGGGTAGGAGCAACTGACTCAATACAGGAAATGCAGATCATTAAGACAGATACAAGAGCCCGCCCCTGTCCCTTATTGTTTCTAATGGAAGACAAATCTAAAAAGTAGCTAGGTCTCGGGAGGAAGCAAGCGAACAAAAGGAAGGGGGGGGGAAAAAAGGGGGGAAGGGGACGGGGAGAAAAAAAGAAAGGGGGGGGAAGAGGGGGGGAAGAAAGACGTCCTCAATCGGGTGACAAGAGATGGTTTTAAGTCTAAACACTATCACATTAATGTGTGGTGATAACGTACTTCTGCGCACTATTTTTGTTAGGTTCCAACAAGATATGTATTGGTGTTGCTGGAATTGAGGGTTAGAGCCCAAAAACTGTAAACTCCAATTTAAAGTGTGTGTTGCTGTATAATTGAGGGGGGCTGGGGGTTACAGGGGTCAACAAAGGGGTGCATACAATATACAGCCCTCCATCCATTCACCTTATTAAGGTAGATAAAGATCTTGTTTGGCGGCATTTTGCAAACAGCTAGCTAACGGGTAACGACATAGTAGAGGCAAAGCTCATGTGCTAAATACAAGCTAGTCCTGGTCTAAACAATTGACTGGGGGGTGAAAGGGGCGGCGTCAAAAATGCCTTCTCGCATCAAGGGGAATACGCCTCATGTAGGTGCGTGAAACCTGTTAATAAAATATAGATGGGGGGGGACCTTGGGGGAAAAGGGGAGGAATCAACAGATTTCCGGGACCTCACAAAGTGCACATAAGGCATATTTAACACTGTGAGTCGGGGAAAAGAAAGGGAGTGTTAGATTGACCACCGTGTCATCGGAAGTGCCAAATTTAACGGGAAAGAAAGCGGGGGGCTACGAGGGATAAACAGAACAAAGAAGGAAACAAGCAGCCCGGGGCTACTCATAGGAGGTGGGGGAAGATAACTAATCAAAGCATCAATTGGCCAACAAAGGTGCAGAAACGGAAGGGCCAGAGAGGTAAAAAAAAAATGTGCACGGACATCCAGAAAAAATGAACCAATCCTTGAGAGCAGATGATGCAGGGACAGTATTTAACACGTCGAAGTGACATATATGCAGAAGTAACAGAGTGCCATAAACTGACGAAGAGACAACGGTCTGAAGCTCCAAGTAAGACAACGAGGGGAATTAGGTAAGGGGCACAGCCGGGGACTGAGGGGCCCACCTAACTGCTGGGAGAACGCCTGCCTAATCTGAAGGGGCAGTACCATCGTGGAGAGGAATATGCCAGTAGACCATATAACAAGGGGAATCACTTGACGCGCCGAGATACCATGTGGGGTGGTATCCATGGTGTATTGCTAAAAAACAATAAGGTCTAAATTGGGTGTCCAAGGAGGCCAAGTGGAAAAACAGAACTCCGTGCGACACGTGTGTCTGAATCTGAAGAAGTAGCGCGGGAGAATATTAAACCGCTTTTTATAATATATTTGTAATCTGAATTTACTTCACTAATGAGCGTTGGGCGCTTTTTTTTGTCTTATTTCTCTTGTAGTTTATAGGGGTGTTGAGCCACTCCTTTTGTCCCGCAAGCTGCAGACACTAATGTTCTCTTACTCACTTGTGTAAGGTTATCTATGTTTTTTGCATAAATGTTCGGCCACTACTAGTTAATGTTGGGTATATAAGGAGCTGTGACAGCTTTATCATGGAATTTTTGCTTATTCCTCACAGTCCTTCCCTGATTATTTTTTTGTAGCGCCCTTTTTTTATTATCATTCCTTTTGTCTGTTTTCTCATCTACCATTTAACAACCTTCCTGCCCAAATTTCCAGCTAGTATCCAATCCTCTCTGTAGAGAATTACATTCTGCTCTAATTTTTTTACCTTACACCAATTTAGTGGTAATCACAAGATGGAGATTGAGGATGGGATGGGAATGGATGCTCTCTAAGCAACCTCAAGTCATTAATACCTCAGTTAAAGCAAGGGTCCCAGTAACTATCTTTGAGGTAACTTCCACTCACAACTTTAACTTAAAACGCTTCCAGTTACTGACACCCTCTGTTGTCTATTCCTCACAACCAGTTTTCAACCCAGGTGAAAATATTTTTTACAGACAGTCCAATTTGCTTTTATTTTTATACTAACCAACCTCTTGATGGAACCCCTATCAAAGCTTTGCAAAATCTAAGTAGACCATCAACTGCAATTACCTTGTCCTAAGTTTCTATCCACACAGCCCTTCAAAGAACTAAAAAGTTAGTTTGAACGTCAAACCTATCCCTTCATTAATACATACTGACTATTACTAATAAATGTTTGTTAACCTTAGGTATTCCTGAAATATTATCCTGTACTAAACCTTCAAGTAGCTTCCCCACTATTGTGTTCAGCTCAGAGGTTCCTCAGTGGGAGTCCGCTCCATTTAGTAAATATAGGCACCACATCTGCTTTACCCAATCTTGAGGTACTCAGCCTGTGAAACTGGAGTCCCTTTACATATTTACAAGTAAGAATGAGGTAAAAAAGACTACGTTCCATCAAGTTAAACTATGCTAAATTTAGACAAACCGACTACATTTATTCTAGCATCTGTATACTTACTTACTTTGATCCGAAGAAGGCTCAACAAAAACCCCATAAAGGGGAAAAAAATTAATTCCTTCCTGACTCCAAGAATTGGCATCGGATTAATCCCTGGATAAACATCTTTCCCATGTATACTCTTTGTATATCCATCCCTGTAATACCTTTCCCATCTAAAAAGATGTCCAACCTTTTTTTGAACAATCTATTGTATCATGGCATCACAGCTTCCATGGGTAAGGAATTCCACATTTTAACTAACTGCCCTTATACTGTAAAGAACCCTTCCTTGTTGCTGGTGAAATTTCCTTTCCTCCAACTCTTAGGGGATGGCCAGAGTCCTTTGTACTGCCCGTGGATGAATAGTTCTTTTTGAAAGCTCCTGTATGTCCTTGAATATATTGTATAATAGTTATCATATCCCCCTCTTTTAGGACGCAGCCTCTTTTCTAATGTAAATACCATCTATTTAGCTAGCCTCATCCTCACCGTTAAATGTTCCATCCCCTTATTAATTTGGTGGCTCTCTCTGCACTCACTCTCTCTATTTCCCAATAATGTCTTTTCTTAGGATGGGTGTCCCAAAATTGGACCTCCATATTCAAGTTTTGTGGTCTTTACTATGCTTGTAAAGGGGCATCATTATGTTTACTAATTCCCTTCCATCCATTGCCTTGATGCAAGTTAAGATCCGGCTGTTTTCTTTGGCCTTTGCAGCTACTCATGACATTGGGCACATTGCTAGCCTGCTTCTACAAGCAACTCCCTAAACCTTTCTCCCATCAAGATTCCACAATATAAGTCTCTCCATTAATTTGTACGTCGCCTTTTTATTTCCTTGCATCCCCAAATGCATAACTTTCTTGACTTGTATTAAACTCATTTGCCATTACCTGCCCACGTTTCCAGTCTCTCCAAGTCACTTCTGAAAAGAGAAAGACATCCTAGCTCTAATTCTATTTACCATTACACAATTTATAGTATCATCAGCACAAGATGGAGACTGTTGCTCTCGATCTATCTACCACCCTCAAGTCATTAATAACCACAAGTTAAAAAGCCTGGGGTCCCGTACCCGTCCTTGAGGTACTCCCTCACAGACTTAGCCCAACCTGAAGTTCCATTATGACAACCCCTCTGTGTCCTGTCCTCTAACACCAGATTTTCAATCCCGGTGACATATATTACTTACTGTAGGTTTCCAATTTTTCTTTATTTTTGTACACCAACCTCTGTGTGAAACCATATCACAAACCTTTGCAAAAGTCGACGTCGACCACATCAAACTGCTTAACCCTTGGTCTAAATCCTACTTACCTCCCATCAAGACACAAATAAGGTAGTGTGGCAAGATCTATCTTCATAAATCCATGCTGACTATTTACTAATAATTTTGTTTTCCATTACAGTTGCGAGCATAACTTTCAATCTTACCAATGCCGGCGCAGCCAGATCTACTCCGTCTGCCAGCCATTTCCCCCACGCACCCCCCCTCCTCCTTCGGGCAATGCATTTTAGCCCCCCTGTCCCGACGCCCGAACCCGGCCTCCTGCTCTGCCCCTTGCTTCCTATCCTCCTCCCCGCAGCCGCCCCGCTTACCTACCACCTTCGACATATTACCCTCCAGGTGTCTGGGAATACTGGGGCAACCTGAGCCGCGCTCCACGTGACAGTGACTGTCACAGTTCCGCCGCACAAGTCGCGTCACCCAGCTTCCCTCACGCATCTCCCTGCCGTGTCTGGAATGTAAGAATCAATACATGTCGCTACATGGTAAAGGTGATTCTGAATTTATCCCGTATTACAACCTTCAAGTAGTTTCCCACTATTGAGGTCAGGCATTTACAGGTCTCTGTAATTCCCCGGGTGATCTTAGCTCCCTTTTTAAATATAAGCACCACCCTTGCTTTCCCGCCAATCTTGTGTGCTGCAGCCGGGAAATGGAGTTCCCTGAATATTAAATATCATGGTTTTTTTGGTTAGTACTGAGCTTAACTCCTTGAGAACTCTTGGAATACATTGCCATCGGAGCCAAGGGGCCCTTAGTTACTTTAATTTTTTCAAGTCGCATATGAACTTCTTCCTCAGTTACCATTTCGGTCCATTAATAGGAGGTTGTGGCTTCCTCCTTTGGCATTCTACGATTGAACTTGATTCTTCCCTGGTAAACTATAGGCAAAGAATTTGTTTAAAATACACCTTGCTTCTCCTTATCAATTCCATAATCTGCCTACCATCTCACACTGAAAGGGTCCTATATTTTCTATTCTCATTTTTTGTTATTAAGGTACTTACTAAGAACTTTTGGGTTGGACCTTACTTGCTATTGCAATCCTTTTTTTCATTATCCATTTTTGTATAATTTAATTGCCCTTATTGACAATTTTTGTTACAATCCTTTTAATATAATTTCTGATACGATGTCTCTGTCCACCTTCTGACCCTTATAAATCTAACGCCTTCCTCTTCTTGTCCATTTTCATCTCCCCTAACCCTACCTGTTTATTTAGGCCTACATTGCGTTTTTGACTTATTCTATTTATACTTATTACCCCAGGGTATACACTGATAAGTGGTGCTTTTCTATTTCTACCATTGTAAAGACTGCCCAGATTATCTTCTACATCTTTCCCCTGCAAACACATCATCCCATTGTATTACTACTAGATTGCCCACTCAGTTTATGAAGTCTGTGCTGCCTGTCTAAGTTTAAGTCTTTGTTGGGAACCAGTAATCTGGGTTTTGTTGATAATTTATTTCAGATGAGACCAGTTTATGAGTCACTGTTACCTACCCATGCACCCCGCAAATTTCGCAGGACTTGAATATTTGTTAGTACTTTCTACATTGTTTGATATGACCAAATTCCTAACTGGCCCCTCTCCTTGGTTTGTTTCCTCAATAATGTGGGTCACTATACTTACTTTAGAGCTACCTGGGTGGGGGTGTCCAAAAACCTGATTCCCTTTTGTTGTAACCTAAATCTCATTGCCCCCAGTACTATGTCTGGGATCATTTAAAATCCCCATTATGCAACATGACCCAGTTGTGATGCTTCTTTCTCCTTTGCAAATGTATTATTCAGCTTCCTCAATCTCACAGTATATTTGGTGGTTTATAGCATATTCCCACAAACATTTTTCTTTATACTTTAAACCTCCACTGCTATTTCTATCCACAAGGTCTCTACATTAATTCACAATAATTCCCTTCATAAACTCATCCCTTTATAATAGGTTTTAGATCTGGTTTAACATAAAGGACATACTCCACCCTCCCCTTCTATTTGTTCGATTCTCCGAAAAGAGATACCCCTTTAAATTAACTGTCCAGTCATGAGTGTCATCCCACCATGTTTCATTAATGCCTAGGTGATACTCTGCTCCCTGTAGCTATTAATATAAAGCTCCCCGCCATTTTATCTGTCAGGCTTCTTGGCATTACAAGACAAGTATTCTCAGGTTTTTTTCTCAGCCTGTACTATTATCTTATCTGCTCCTTTTCCTTTCCTTTCTGCTCCCACTTGGTTAGTCTTTTAGAAGTTTTCTAGTATTATCTCTATTTATATGGGTAATCTCACTCTCCCTTGTCAAACTGCACTTGCCCCCATTCCTACCTCGCATACCAAGATAACCCCATTGTATCCTCCTCTATTCCATTTAGTTCATCCTCTGTTTCATGTCCCCTCCCCCTCCATCCTAAGTTTAAATCTCCTCCAACCTTTTTTAGCATTCTCTCTCCCTTCTTCCCCCCCTAGCACACGAAGATCCCTCTTCATTGAGGTGCATCCGTCCCTAGAATATAGATGGCACGCGTCTCATAAAGGAGTCCCTGTGGCTCTAAAAAAACCCAAACCACCGCCCTTCTACACCAATTTCTTAGCCAGCATTTAAACCCCCTGATCTCTGACTGTCCTCCCTGCAGTAGCGCTGGCACTGTGTAGTATTTCTCAAAATACTACCTTGGAGGTCCCTTTGCCTTAATCTTTTGGCCTAGATCCTGTAATCATTTTTTAGGACCGCTCCATCTTCTCTAGACTTTGTTCATTGGTGCCAACTGTACGCAAGACACCCGCCGGGTCAATCCAGCCCCCCCCCCCCCACAATCTGTCTAGTCTGCCCCGATCCGCATGTTGCCGACCCGAGCACCCGGAGACACAAACTGTTCGGATTTCCTGCGGTCCCTGCAACAGATTGCCCTATCTACCTCTCCTAATAATGGAGTCCCCTACCACCACAATCTTTCTTTGGCAATCGAGTATCCTGAGTCCCCACAGTGCTGGGAGGAACTATTCCCTCCCCTGGCTGCTAGAGGAATAGTATCCCCCAGGCCTTGCCATTTCTGCCCACAAGAATTCCCAATTCGTTCACTCAAGATGGCCACAGCTATTTGGTGTGGTCAGCTTCAGAAACGACCTTGGCCTCTCCCTATTTGTCCCCCTGCTTCCCCTTCTAAACTGTCACCCCAGCTACCTACCTGCTTCCTCACTAAAGCCAACTAAGCACCTACCTGCTCCCTAACTAAAGCCCACCATCTGCACCACTATTCGACAGCAAGGGCCTGCCTCAGTGAGCTCTAATTCCCTTTCAAGATGCCATGTCCCTAATATTTGCAAGTTCCCGCTCTCTCAATCAAGCATCTCTGATTTAAGAGACCACCTGCTCACACTTCTCACAGCGGTATGCTCCTCCTGGAACGCTGCTCCAAGTACATACTGTTGGCAAGATGTGCTTGAGTGGCATTTTCAATCCTGCTCATTATAGAACTATGAAAGTTTAGAATACTAACAGTAAACTGTACTTCATAAACTATACCTTTTTAACTGCTCCTCCTTGTTCAAACTGCACACACTTTAAAACAACCACACTTCAATCAAACACACCACCGATCAATTCAGTAACACACGCAAGCTCAGGATTCGTAGAAGCCTCTGTTTAAATAGGGACCCCCCAGGTGGTGTTAGTGCTTTATCAATTACTAACCCACCCACTGCAGGTTGTCTTAGGCCAGCCAATTAACCAACCACACCCACCGTCTGGCCTTCAGGCAGGAGAAAGGGGGAGAAAAGTTACAAGGCTTCAAATTACAGCACCTTTAAAATAGAGTTAACCCACTGCACACTCCCAAAAACGCCACCCTGCTAGTATAACCCAGTACTCTTCCCTTTCCTCTTGGTTCTAACTGCCACACCTTTAAACCATCAGCACTTCAATCACCACACACACTGGAGATCAATCATACAAACGGGCCATAATTTAAATTTCATTGTTTGGGCTATTATGGAACTTAGCCCCTTAAAACTCTTGGATGTCTGCCATCGGGGCCAGGTGCTTTATTTTACGTAAATTTTAAAAGCCAGCTACTGCACATTTTCCTTAGTTTAACTAATTGTCATGTAATTAGGTCCGTGGCTTTCCTGCCTGTGGCACTATTTTGTGCAAAATTGAATTATTTTCTGGTAAATCAAGAACAGTTGCAATATTTTTGTAATAACTCTGCTTTTTCCTTGGATCTCCATATTTGTGTCCTCTCACACTGAAGGGCCTATATTCTATTTTTCATACTCTTTTGTTATTTAATGGTACTTCATAATATTTTTTAGGTTGATCTACTGTTCTGTCGCATCTTTTTTCTTTTCAATGTTTCGCTATTTGTTTTGGCACCTTTGCAACTTTTTACAATACTCCCCTATGACTGGATATGATGCTATTCCGTTCCTCCGATGTAACACATACTAACACGCCTGCCTCTTCCTTTTCAGTTCCTCCCCTACCTGTTTATTTAGCTACATTGGTTTGTACTTGTTTCTTTTATATTTATTACCCAAGGGTATGTACTTATAAGTGTGGTTTTCTAACAATGTTTGAAAGACTGCCCATTTATCTTCCATTTTCCCTGACACAACATCTCCAAACTGTATTCCTTGTAGAATGTATGTCCCAATTTTTAAAATTTAAGTCGTTTGTGAAACCCAATTATATGGGTTTTAATCATATGTATTTTCAAATGAGACCATGTTGTGCTCACTGGTTACCCAAATGTTCCTTTGGACTTCAAAATTTGTTATTACTTGTACATTGTTTTGCTATTACCCATATCTTGAGCAATCTCCTATATTGTTGGTTCCTCATACATTTGGGTCATACGGTAACAGTAATTGTCTTTTTAGTACTCCCTGTTTTTCTTTTGTTGTAATGTCTAATTTTCCTTGCTCCAGTCTATGGGGCTAGCAGAGAACTATCGAGAATGGCCATTCGCCATACCTTTAAACTCTCCATGTTTTTTGCGGATATCCCCTCGCAGTATGCGGAAGGTGCCGCTATAACTGTGAGAGAATCCGGCAGATAAGAGGCTAGCCCTGGCGAGAAGGGCCTCCGCTGGCGAAAGATCTGTCAGCAGAGATGCGAATATCAAATCTCGGCTGGAAAAAAAAAATGTTACATACAATTTGATTAACTATTGTAGATGTGCCAGGGGGTCTCCGAGATGAACCGCGTTGGTTTTTAGATGTCCGGGGACCCACCTGCTTTCCCCCGAGATACAGGACCCCGTGTTATGAGAGGCCTGGTATTCCTATGCATTGAGATAGCCCATCACGTGACGCGGGACATTTCCTTCATAGGAGCTACTGGCACCTCCATAAGGGTGCCTGGTATCCTCGGGAAGGCCAGAGGGGCCCCGGACATAAAACCAACACGGTTTCAGTCCGGAGACCCTCGCACATGTAACCTAATAATAAAATTCCAGTAATGCTGGGTTTCATACCTTAGCGTCTATCCGTTAAGGCAATCAAGGGTGTTTAAGAGTCACATAGCATGTTTTATTGTTGTGACAATGGCCCCAATAAACATTGTATATCACCACATCAGGCTCTGTGCCCCCAAACACCTAAACCACCCACTTTTATACTAAAACCATAGTAATTGTTTTAGGCCAGGAATGGTACTGATGCCCTGGCTGTCTTCTCGGTGTTTGCCTCCGTACTCACAGTCTGTGGCCCAAAAAATTATTACAAAACACATAATACTTTAACCACTTAATACACCACCCCCCACTACCCCCCTGTGAGGCATAACCACCATCAACCCGCCAACACACCGATGGCCTACCACCCTCCGTCCCTTGGGGACAATACCCCTACCACCACCCCTACCCACTACCCCACATTCAAACAATACACACCCCGCAAGAAATACAATTTGTATAACACTATACATAACCACCCACACATATAGCAAAATCCATATTAGTGGTGTTACTTAACCCCTGTCATCACCAACCTCACGTCATTATCATAACAGTACAGTATTACACTGGTTACCCACGCCAACCCTGCACCATCTCTTTGTAGAGTGGCTTCCGATCATTCAATATATATATATATATATATATATATACTATATAATAATTATGATATATATATATATATGTAGCGGTCATTAAAATGCCTGGTAAGTGTGGGCATGCCAGCATATCATGGAAGGTTTTCCCTCACACACCTCGTCGGGGTGGCCCTGTGGTATGGATGTGGACTGTCCCATGACTCCGACTCCTGGTTATCGTGATTCGAGGTGTGTCGCCTCAGAGTTCATAAGGCACAGCACTGTTCAAAGAGTTTTAGTTCTGTCAGATTTCAAGGCGAGTCAGTTGCTGGAAAGTTTTGGCAAGGTTCAACGAAGGAGTCAAAGTTCTCGAGTGTTGGTGTCTAGTAACTCCATGGGAGACTGTGTCCAGGGTACCTTGCACATGCAGTGATTCCTCGGGAATAGGAATCCCTCATCTAGGTGAACATAACCTATCAAAGGGAGCACAGGCGATATGATCGGCTTGAAACACCCCCACTGTGGATGGGCGCTCTGCCCACCGTGACAATAAAGATGGAGCTGATCAGAGAGAACCCCTGTGTGTGAATTCCAATCATACACATAGAGTTGCCCACCGAGGAGTCTCGTCAGGATCATCCCCAATGCGGACCAGGGGCCCTGTGAGGTGGAGGCCTGCACTGGACTAGGTGAACCTCACATCACTACTCTCAGCTGCCTGTTCTGTACGGTCCTCCCCACACAACCATCATGCGGGAGACTCAGGAAGTCCTGTAGCCAACAGTGCACATCATGGCTATCTACACTGTAATGGGGTCCGGTTTTTTTTAGACAACAGGTACAATGTGAGATTGGGGGGGTCAAGCCGGGCCAGAAAACCGTTACATTATTATATATATATATATATATATAAATATATAAAAAAAAATAAATAGACTATACCGTTCTGTGGCTAACGAAATGCTTTTATTTGTGCGAGCTTTCGAGATACCCATGATCTCTTCTTCCGCGAGTTTTACAATGAATGAACATCGCCGGAAGAAGAGATTCAATGTAATCTCGCAAGCTCGCACAATACACAGAACGGTCATCATCTATTCATTTTTGATTATTGAAGCTCGGCTAACACGGTACTGATCAACCTCTACATGAAAATTAATACTATATATAGATATATATAATATATATATAGGTATATTAATTATATATAAAATTTACAACAATATTCTTTATAATGTATGTAAAATATAGTTTGATTAGCAGCAACCTACAAAGAAATGGAAGGATATGCATGTGCTATTTAAAACATCCGATCTGCAATTGACACATCACTGCCAACCTTAAAAACAAAGCCAAATGAAAATAAAAACATCTCATAAGAGAAAAAGCAGCACCTATCCAAGCGTAAAGAGTAAATGGTATAAAACTACTATTGAACTATTGTACATGAAGCAAATACATATCATGTACACAATTGCAATCAATGCTCCAAACAAATACAACAGCTTGAAACGTAAACATTCTATATAACAAAGCAATCGACAATAATAAATTACACACAAACATAAGGCCATCCGAAATACATTACAAGCAAATCTAAACAAAAATCCCTATCTCAAGATTGCTAGACAAACACAAAACCAGTGCAAAAACAATTTTTTTCCTAAGTAACCACGATCATAACAATCTAAATGCACCAAATAGAGCCACATAACAATTAATGCAGGGTCCCAATATCCCCATCAATCATAATCATCTGAAATGAAAGAATAATTCTACATTACACGCAGCACACCAAAATATGTAAGCAAAAAGGAAAAGACTTTAGAAGACATGAAAAAAATACAATAAACAGTTGAAAAACAAACCCTTTAATAACATGTATGTATTAGCTCAAGGGATATTATACATTACATGGGCATGAATAACATTACAACAATAAATCCACTATGTGAGAAAAAAACAAAAAAACACATCATACACTTAAATAAATACATTTCTTGTACTTTACTACCATTAGATGACAATGACCGACGTTGACGGGAAACCGCTATGTCTCAACAATCCAAGATCATGAACCAGCAACCCATAAAAATATCAACCTTTGTAATCCAATGTGGTGTTTCTTCTTGTCTTTATAATCCATACGTCTGTTGGCTTCTTTTGAGTGTCTTTTTTCTTCAACCGTCTCGGGGTCTTCGGGGCTTTCTGCTTCTTCTGTGACTCAGGTTCCTCTTAATAAACCTCAAATGGTTTTCACGGTCCTGATTGGTCCTTGAAAAAGCAGTGATTTTGGATAACACAAATTGATGATGTCATTTAAAGGAAATGAAGCCAGCCAATCAAATGCTGTGCTTATTCTCCCTTTAACATGACGTCGACAAACAAACACTGTTGCCCCGTCACATGGGACTAACAACATGAGATCGTGGAAGCTAAATCAACGATCTCATTGGCTGTACTCCATGTGACGGCGCTTGTTGGTTTGTTGTTGACGTCATGTTACAGGGAAAATGAAAGCACAGCCATTCTGATGGCTGGCTACTCATTTCCTTTAAATGAACGTCATCATTTGTGTTAGCCATATCCAAAATCCTCATGCTTTTCACGGCCCAATCAGGACCGTGAGACCCATTTGGATGCTAAATGGTAGACGTCATAGGCCTTAAATCCTATGGTCGTCTCATTTTCCAGCTTGACGACCGTGGGAGAGACCCTCCCCTCGAAAGAAGATGGACCTGCGTCACAGCGAAGAAGAATAACCCGCAGCTACCCCCGCAGTACGGTGAAGAAAACGCCCGAAAGTAGACCACAGCCTGTATGGATATGATAATTTACCGGGTATTCCCCACCCAATCGCAAATAGGTCTCCTAGGGGAAATGCTGCTCTGCGTTACAAGGCCTAATAGTGTCTCGCACCTGCTGGCCTTACAGGACTCCTGAGTCCTCCGCTTGATGGTATTATGGGGAAGGTCAAGGACAGGCTTCTGGGGACCATACCCAGTACGTACATCACGGTGACGTGCCTCCATCTATTGCAGGCCCCAGGATAGGATGGGGTGGAATCCTGAATAGACGGCGTCCCCTCAGGGATGAGAGATTCCAGTCTCACAACCGCTTCTTTATAAATCAGGAACACTTTATTGCACCAAACACGATTCACTGGAACAGCATACACAGACAGTACAGGAACCCAAGTAAACAGCCAGACACACGTACGATACTCTCAAATGACCCTGGCCTTTCACTCCCAGTCAGGGCCCTGGAAGCAGGCCTAGCTCTTCCACTACCCCCTATCAGAGTAGTGGGGAACAGTCTACCAGCCTCTCCCAGGGGGAGGGACCTCAGTCTGCCAGGTCCCTGACAGCCTCTGTAGGTAAGACTCAGCTCCTCTCAGGGTAGGGAAGCAAACTGACTCAATACAGGAAATGCAGATCATTAAGACAGATACAACAAGAGCCCGCCCCTCGTCACTTATTGGACACAGGCCTATTGCACTGCTTTTCTCTGCCTCACTGATCTGGCAGTTGAGTGGGAAGAACCCATCTTTAACTCCTGGCAAACCTGCCCTACCCAGGTATATTGCAACGAGGAGGACCCGAATAAATGAAACCCGAACTGACCGGGCTATACTCCTCCCTCTGGTTGGAAAATCCAATGGTCCCCACTTGGACCCTAATTTGCGTTCCATCCCTGCGGTGAAACAACCTATCCAACAACAATAACATGACATATTATCTTCACCAAAATACCGTGTTTATTACATTGCAGTTTATACACCTCCCTGGTGGTGAACAAAATAACTACGGATTACCCCAACGTGGGGAGAATCCGCTACCTAACCATGCCTGGGTCAGGTTCCTTTACCTACCCCTAACCCTCAGGATATATCTTACTTGTCACTATAACCCTTTTTGGGGTTCCTGCGACCACATGGTCCCTGGGTTAGAGGCAGAAGTTACCATAACACTCTGGGTGGCTACCTTGAACACTACAATCATCAATATGATTTAGACATTGGTGCCACATGGTCGAGCTAGGATCAAATGTCCATACACTTCTCTCAAGGCATCTCCTGGGATGGTAAAGGCAGCAATATGAACAACACTCTTACCGCAATCCCCAGTGCTGAAACCACAAACCCTACCCAGTCACTTAGTAATCAGGGAATGCATTGGGGACCCCCAGTTCCCCCAGTACCCTGGTGACTGTATCTGAAATCCAAACACAGCATGGACAGGGACATGGGTCATGGGCAGGGGATGGGGGCCAGAGACTGGAGCTAAGGAAGGGCAACAGTGTCTCGGAGGACAAGTCCTGGCTTCAGCTAGGCGCACGGCCTACTCAGCGTGGGTACTTGGCTGACTTGAGCGCGTCAACAAACGCACGACGGCCAGCGTTTCCCTCGGATCTTACACCGCCTGTAAGTATTGTGGTCCATTTCTCTTCGCCTGGAAGGGCGCTACTCACCGGAGCGGGTCGCAAGCACAGTCCCCCCCCAGCCCGCTCCGGAGTGCGCTTGTAAGTGACTTCATCCTCTCAGCGATGTCGCCTCATCTTGTGTCATGGTCCCGGCCACAGGAATACGCCTCCGTCAGGACGGGGTACGGGAGTCAACCGATTCCTTCATGCGGAGTAGCACTAGATGAGCCATCGTCTCCGGACTCCTCCAACGCAGCCTTGGGTCGGGCCTCTTCTAAGGGCCCTCTCCCTCGACCTGCTCCACAATCATCAGATAACGTGGCTCTCTTCTTGGCAGCACCGCTGTAGGGGGTCTGCCGTAGTACGCATCACCCCCGCGAACTGCTATCACAACTCGTCTGGCCAACGAGGCGGTAGGACACATCCTACCGCTGGGGATACCATGTGGGCCCCTCAGCCGTCACTAGCTCAATGGCGGCACGAAAGCGGTCCAGCTCTGCCACCACCACGATAGCGATCCCCATCCCCCCTTGGGCGTCACAAAGTCTCTTCCGTTGGTTCCACCAGCGGAGTTCCGCCTCTGGAACCGGGGTGCCACGGACCCTGGACATTTTGTTGGGGCCACGCGGCCCACCCATGGGTATCACTAACATGGGCCACACTTGCATAGCATAACCGCTGGGTCATCAGGATTTGCTGCAGACACCAGGACCGTCTCTGGCCTCGTCAGTCGATCACCTCACCTGGTAACATTATTGGTTCGGTCCTCTGGACACTGCTCTTCCGGGTTTGTCCGCCATCGGGGTCTTTGGTACAAGAACCCCATGGTAGACATTAGAGCGGGCTCGACACAAGATTGGCTTGCCCCTTCACCAAAGTAAAATAGCCCCCAAACAAGGTCTTCTCCAGCATACCACTCGGCGCAAACCCGCAAGCTTGTGATCCCATCAGTGAGTTACCATCCAGGAAAACCTTCTGCAGCGAGTAATAGGCAAGTTCCATATCGCCTGCCTCTTACTTTAGTAAACACGGGCACAAAAAGAAAAGGGTAACTCACATCCTGCTGGCCCGCCATGTTCCATCAGTCTGAGGTTTGCGGAAGCTGCATCCCTCCCTCCTTCATGTTTGGGTAAAGCTCTGGATTGTCTCTCCAAATGGTGCCCCCTCCTACTGGTGGAGATTAGACGGAGGGCCCATGGTCGTAGTAGGCGTGACCTCTGATATTCACGTGACCCTTCCGCTCCTCTGGTGGAGATTAGAGGAGGTCGCTGTGTTTTAACCTCATGTACGGGATTCTTTGCTGAGCAGTCCAGGGCATGGGGTTCGCGCTCCTGCTTCGTGCCACTTCCTGCACATAGCGGGGCTTAGCTTCGCGCCAGACCCGGCACATCTCTGCAATTACCCTCATGCTCACATCTTTTTGCAAGCCACGTGCGCCATCCAGTACTCGGGCGGGACACCGCTCATTTTAGCTTCTTCCGCACCCGCGGTGCACTCATCGCATATAGCAAGCCGCCAATCTTAGGTAACCCACAATTTTCAGTGTAGTGCAACCCTCACTCTTGGCAGGGACTCGCTCTCTTGTGAATACATCTGCACATACATAGTACTTCTTGGCAGTGGTAAACTCAGCATACCCCAGCACATAGTGCAAAACTCCTTCTCTTTGTATACTGCACACGATGACAGTCCATACACGTGCTCTGTCGGTTCATAGTCTGGCTACCTTGCTCAGTAGTACTCTGGTCTGCCCTAACGATGCAGTACTCGTTTCTCCCCCCTCTTGCTGCCAGTATCCGTGGATCCTATCCAGCGGGTCCCTCATTAACTAGCGGTTACCAGAGCCACCCCCTAGGCATCCTGACTACCCGCCTCAGGTTTGACTAAACACGCATCGACCCTTAGTCTCGTCTCCAGACCTATTCACCCCTTTAGGAGCAGTCTAGGCTTCTTTGCGATGGTTTTCGATCCGTTCTCGCTAGAACTACCCCTGAGCACTCTCCCCCTTTCAGCAGCACTTGTATTGGAAGCAATAACTTCAATCTTTCTCTGTTTTGCGTCGCTGAAAGCCTGTCCTGAATTATCCCGTCAGCAGTCCTCCATTCGTAAGTACGGGTATTCCCCACCCAATCGCAACATAGGGGAGCTCG
>WSYH01001366.1:0-21949 GCA_036426205.1 Ascaphus truei
CTTTCTCTCTCTCCTTGGTCTATCTCTCTCTCTCCTTGGTCTCTCTCCTTGGTCTATCTCTCTCTCTCTTTGGTCTATCTCTTTCTCTCTCCTTGGTCTCTCTCTCTCTCTCCTTGGTCTATCTCTCTCTCTCTCCTTGGTCTCTCTCTCTATCTCTCCTTTGCCTATCTCTCTCTCTCTCCTTGGTCTATCTCTCTCTCCCCTTGGTCTTTCTCTCTCTCCTTGGTCTATCTCTCTCTCTCCTTGGTCTCTCTCTCTCCTTGGTCTATCTCTCTCTCTCTCCTTGGTCTATCTCTCTCTCTCTCCTTGGTCTATCTCTCTCTCTCTCTCTCTCTCTCTCTCTCTCTCTCTCTCTCTCTCCCCTTGGTCTATCTCTCTCTCTCTCTCCTTGGTCTCTCTCTCTCTCTCTCTCCCCTTGGTCTATCTCTTCTTTATTTCCACAAAAAGTTTTATTGAGTTATATTGGGTGGGGGACGGGTACAGAAAGGGAAGAATGGTTGGGGAGGAGAAACACCAACAGCTTAGTATACAATTCCGGTATACACTCACAGGTAAAACATAAGACATAAATAGATACAAAGAGAGACAATTTAGAAAAAACGGGTACAAAATTGTTATGAACAAACACCACCAGCCGGTAACTAAGCATGAGTCCCTAGCCATCCCATGGATGTTAAAGATTATATAACAATATATGAATATGGGTCCTCAACTTCACCCCTGGATCCAAGGATCCCCGGTTTTGTAGAAGGTCCTGCCTTGAAAAAAGCAGTCAACTTCTCCATCCCCATCACCTCGTCAACCCTGAGCTCCACCATTCTCAGGGATGGAACCAGGTGGTTTTTCCAGCGTGGCCGCAGTAGAACACCTTGCGGCAGTGAGAATATGGGATGCTGGCCGTCTTTTTGGCAGCATTGTGGTTTTCTATTGGGTTGGCCAAAACGATGAGCAGAGGGTCTAGAGGAATCGAGATCCCTACTACTTCCTCGATTTTTAGATTCTGAATCCTCGGCCAAAATCTTTGGATCTTGGGACAAGTCCACCAGATGTGGACAAGATCACCTATTTGACCGCATTTCCTCCAGCAGAGGTTTGAGGAACCCAGGAAGATCCTTCTTAGGTGTCATATACCAACGATACATTATTTGATATATATTTTTCCGTTATTACGCACATTTGAGGTTTTTGAGGCCGCTTCCCAGATATCCTCCCAATCCTCCCTGGGGACTTCCCTTTGAAGATCAGTTTCCCACCTTGTCATATAGGAATGATCATGCCGGGAGCCCCCCATCTACTCATTCATTATATATGATCGTGATCAGGCCTTTCTGGGATCCCCTATCTCCACATTGTTCTTTCAAAACCGGACAACTCATCGAATACCGAAGAAGACTACATCTGGGAAGTAAAATGTCTCATCTGCATACATCTGTATGCCTTCCTCTCCAGTTGGTCAAATTTCGACCTTAATGCCTCAAAGGTTAAATAAATACCCCTGATGGTTAGATCCCCTAAATCCATAATGTCTTCGTTTTTCCATGTTGAAGGGAAGATAACAGTGCACATACTGTAAGCCCGTATGCAGCTGTGCCCCGGGGGAGTCACATCTCTGCCATACTAGGCGGTTGTACCCTGTTGCTCTGTGAGGATCGGTTTATTCTAGGTGTACAAGCCACATCACTTTTGGACATCCGTCATAGTGTTGGGCTACGGTCCCAGCGAGCACGCGCCAGGCGGCGCTCGTGCCCTTCACCCGAGCGATCTGTGAACTTCATATCACTCGCGGGGGGGAGGTGGGGGGGGGGGGGGGGGGCGCGGTCATGACGTCACGCGGCTGGTCCACCCTCATTGGCTAAACCTCCTCCATGACAGATTTCTTGTCTTGTCAAAATGTGGTCGCGCTTTGAGCAGGCGCGAGAGGACTGTGGCCCGGCCCCGTAGAGGGCCGTCTCTTGTTCGCGCCGCACGCGGTCGCGATCACTCAAGACGAGGCCTTATCCATATATTTGGCAGTAGCCCATATGCCTGGCAGTGCTCCAGTTTAGTACTATCTCATTGCTCATCCATACAGTAGATGCATGTCAATACCCTTGGGTGAGTGTAGTAACGTACCTCTCTGAACCTAGTCTGTTAGTGTATATGTTCGCCGATGTCCATGTTTATATGATTGGCTACGTTTCACCCTACCAATCATTTTCCATTTTTTAATTTCGCTATTGCGTTCATGAAAGTAATTTTGTCTTATATTAATGACCCACACCTCACTTCACCATTGTACCGCGTGCATCTCGACAGAGAATCTCCTTTTCTTCGTTCTTCTGCTAAAGTGGCGGTCCAAGAAAAATAATATAAAAGATATCAATCAAATGTGGATATTACATTTAAGGCATAACTATTACCCCACAAAATGTATAAATAACACCGCGAAACATCAAATGCACACATGTAAACAGCTGCAATCAGCTGTTCCTCCCAGCCGGCATTGCGCTGCTCTCTAGGCGTGTGCTGCTCTCTAGGCGTGTGCTGCTCTCTAGGCGTGTGCTGCTCTCAGGCGTGTGCTTCTCTCAGGCGTGTGCTGCTCTCAGGCGTGTGCTTCTCTCCGCGGGAGGTTTTCCGCTCCTCCTTTAGTACATGTTAGGAAAGAAAAAAAAAAGAGAGAGCGCAGAAAACACCCCCTAGAGAAGTATAGTTTTAATAAAAAATACATTAAAAAACACACATGGTTTTGCACGGGCATGTTGTCCATAAATAAAAGCCTTCACGCTTTTAAGAGGAAGCGTGGCGCCCACTTGGAGGGTTCTGCGTAGACCGGATCCTTGCGTCTGTCTGCTGCCGTGTTCCCCGACCGGTACAGCCGGTGCAGGTCCAGCCGTGACGTCGCCCCCCCCCCCGCTGTGCCATCGATCTCCGCAGCAATTGTTTGATAACCGGAGAGGCGCCAGGACTTCACCTCCAGAATATGGGCTCCCAGCCAAACCTTCAGGAAACGCTGCCAACCCTGCGCGTTCCGTGACATCAATCACTTCATCTCCTGAACGCGCAGAGTTGGCAGTGTGTGTCCTGAACTTTGGCTGGGAGCCCGTATTCTGGGAGGCGAAGAGCTGGTCCCTCCAGGTTATCAAAAAACTTGCTGCGGGAGATTGATCGCGCAGCAACTGTACGTCGCTTCTATTTCTGCGGGCTCCCGGTATTCCTTTCCTTTTGTTTGATAGTGGTGGCGTCCTATTATAATATCACGCTGTCTGTTAGGATCTGCCATTCTTGGGCCCAAGGCCCAGTGGTCTCTGTCCATCATGGGCGCTCCAGGCATCTAAGGTTGGATCCAGCTCTATGACTACTTTTGGTGAGTAACCCTGGATCGCCTCCGAGGAGGTCCTCTCCGGAACGTGTCTGGTGCGGAGATTTTATCTACGTTGCCCTATTTTTTTCAAATCCTCCAAGCTATCTTTCAGGGGAGCTTACTTCCTCCGTTAGCCTCGGGACCACGTCGTCTGTATCCGCTTGTAGTTGTCGGGATCCGTCGATTTTTCAAGGGCCATAGTTCTCGATCCCAGCGAGGCTACAGTATATCCCATCTTAATCCGGAAACGGCTTTCTGTATAGCAGCGTTGAATGAGCTTTGTATATCGTTAGACAGCCTGTCTAGATCATTTAGAGAGTGATCTGTCTCGATTTTCTGTCCAGCTCCGTGTCAGAAGAGTCCGGAACGTTTCTGGTCAGAATGCCCTCGTCATCGTCACACTCCTGAGCCAGGCGCGTCCGACTGTTTGAAAAAGAGAGCTAGGTCTAGATCTGGTTGTGTCCTCGGTCTGAGGGGTATCTTTTCTTTATTCCCAGGGTCTTATGCAGCTGGCTTTTGTGAACCCCCCCTCCCCCCCACTTTTTTTCATTATATCGAGGTGTTAATTATAACAAGTAGTGGTGTGGTCCACGGCGCTGTTTCGCCACATGTCTATTACCCACAATGGTTCGCTGGCGTCCCCTCTCTTCTTTATTTCTATTGTTTCTTTTCGTCGACAACTCGTTCCCTCTCCTGCTTGCTGTCTCTCCTCAACCCCCTTCCTCTTACCCTCCCTTGATCTTTCTCTCTTCTCTCTACAGTATCACAGCTCTTTTCCCTTCTCTTACTCTCACTCATTCTCTCTCGCTAAAGTATGACTGTTCTTTCTCTCTTTCCTCTTCTTTTTTTCTCTCTCTCTATTCTGCTCTCTCTTTCTAGAGTATCACAGCCCTCTCTCTTTTTATCTCTTTGACACCCCTCTCTCTTCCTTACTCAGTCTTTCACAACTCTCTCTTTCTCCTTTTTACCTCTTTTGCGCTCTCTATTACACCCATCGCTCTCTCCCGGCTCTGTGTCCCTCTTCCCCCTCTACCCTCTCTCTCACTTTCTCACTCTCTCCCTCCCCCTTCTCCAGTCCCAGGTTTCCATCAGTGTGGAAGATTACGAGGACACAAGGGAGACCCGGGGAGGAGAACCTGCCCACAGCCGCCCCCACCGCAACTCCACGTCCAGCGACCAATCGGACCACCCTCTGCTACGAAGGAAGAGCATGCAGTGGGCCAGGCGGCTGAGCCGTAAGGGGGTGAGGCAGCCTGGGAAATCGGCCTCTGAGAGGATCAGCCAGCAGAGGATGAGTCTGTACAGACGGTCAGAACGGCAAGAGCTCAACTCGTTGGTGAAGACCAGGATGAAGCATCTGGGGCTCTCCTCTGCGGAGTATAGTATGAGATAGTCTTTCCCTCCTACCGCAGGGTGACACAGACAGAAGGGAGCTATGGGACATGGAGTCTATCCCTCCCCCCGCAGGGTGACACAGTGACACAGACAGGAGGGAGCTATGCGAAATTGAGTCTGTCCCTCCCACTGCAGGGTGACACAATAAGGCAGCTATATGACATGCAGTCAGTATCTCCCACCACAGGGTGACAGTGACACAGATAGAAGGGAGCTATGGAATATGGAGTCTATCCCTCCTCCTGCAGTTTGACACAGACAGGAGGGAGCAATGGGACATGGAGTCTGTCCCTACCACCGAAGGGTGACACAGACAGGAGGGAGCTATGGGACATGGTCTGTCCCTACCACCGAAGGGTGACACAGACAGGAGGGAGCTATGGGACATGGAGTTTGTCCCTCCAACCGCATAGTGACACAGACAGGAGGGAGCTATGGGAAATTGAGTCTGTCCCTCTCACTGCAGGGTGACACAGTGACGCAGACAGGATGGAGCTATGGGACATGGAGTCTGTCCCTCCCCCCGCAGGGTGACACAGTGACACAGACAGGAGGGAGCTATGGGACACGGAGTCTGTCCCTACCACCGAAGGGTGACACAGACAGGAGGGAGCTATGGGACATGGAGTTTGTCCCTCCAACCGCATAGTGACACAGACAGGAGGGAGCTATGGAGTCTGTCAGTATTAGTCATATATTTATCACGATAAATAAGAATACAATCTGACCTGTGTCTCTCTCTCACAGTGGACGTTATGGACACAGATAATACACTGTCCTATATCCTTATAAACCCTTCTCCAGACACCAAACTGGAGCTTAATGATGTGGTGTGAGTCTCTCGCTCTTTCTCCTGACAGTCACTTTGTGTCTCCTCTTGATATGTCTTTGTCTCATTTTGAGGTCTCTTCTCCTGATGACTACTCTTCTAGATGTCTCACTGTCTCCCCTTGGTGACTCATCTTCCAGATGTCTCATGGTTTCCTCTTGATGACTCCTCTTATAGTTGTCTCATTGTCTCGCGTTGATGTCTCTCCCTCTTCTGATGTCTATCTTCCTCTTGATTTCTCATTGTCTACTCCTGACGTCTTCTTCTAGATGTCTCATTGTCTTCCCTTGGTGTCTTCTTCTAGATGTCTCTTCATCATTAACTCTTCTTGATATCTCGTATTCTATTGATGTAGTTCCTCCTTCTCATGGCTCATGATCTTCCTCTTGATGTCTCGTTGTCTTTTTCTTCAGTCTCTTCGTCTTGATGCTCAATTGTCTTGTTCTTGATGTCTCTGTCTCTTCTGTCTCATGTCTTCTGCATGATGACTCTGAAAGAATGGTGAGGGCTATATGGGAGAAGAGGGAAAGAGGGATGTGTGAGAAAAAAGGAGGGAGGTGGGAAAATTAGAAAGGAAGGAGGTGGGAATATGTGCAAGATGAGTGAGAGAGGGTTTGTGAGAGAAAGGAGGGAGTGGGAAATTTGAGAGATGGGAGGGTGAGGGGGTGTGAGACAAAGGAGGGAGGGGGTGTGATAGAGAAAGGAGGGAGGGGGTGTGATAGAGAAAGGAGGGAGAGGGTGATGTGTGAGCGAGAGAGATATGAGCGAAAGGAGGGAGAGGGGATGTGTTAGACAGGAGGGAGGGGGTTTTCAGAGAGAAAGGAAGGGGTGAATGAGAAAGGAGGTAGAGTGGTATGTGAGAGAGAAAAGAGGGATATGGGGAGAGAAGAGAACAAGGGTGGATATCACCCTCTCATTGACCGCAGCCTGTCTCTCCCACAGTTACCTTATCCGTCCGGACCCCCTCACCCTCGTCTCCTCCAGTACCCGCAAAGCCAGTGTCACGCGCTCTGATGGCCACAGCTGTGAGACCAAGGACAGCACACACCTGTAACCCCCGTCACCCAACAGTGGCGCAGAAGGTGCATCGTCTCCCACTGGCCGAGACGAGAATGCCCATCATGGTTCCATTTCCATCTCTCGATTGCACGCGAGGCTTTATCAAGCTTGGCCATTAATCAGTGGGGTGGTTTTCCATTGCTCCCATCTTACTCGTTGGCTCCCCCAATGTGCAGGCAGTTCGGGAGGTTTCTTGGTCTTAGAGGCCCCCCCCATTGAGGCCCAGTTGACTATTATAGAAACGCAAGGAGATGGAGGGGAAAAGGTTAATGGGCTTGGTGAGGTTATTCCATCTGTTTACCGGATGGCTGAGCTGTGATGTTCCAGGCTCTGTCTACAGTATATCACTGTGTATTGCTGTGTCCAGCCCTAGAGGTGCCAGGTAGTTTATTCCTGTGTCCAGCCCTAGAATAGCAGGGCTCTGTATTCTTGTGTGCAGACCTAGACGTACTGGGCAATGTGTCCCTGTGTCCAGCCCTAGAGGTGCCGGGCTGTCTGTCCCTGTGTCCAGCCCTAGAGATGCCGGGCTGTCTGTCCCTGTGTCCAGCCCTAGAGGTGCCGGGCTGTGTGTCCTTGTGTCCAGCCCTAGAGGTGCCGGGCTGTGTGTCCTTGTGTCCAGCCCTAGAGGTGCCGGGCTGTGTGTCCCTGTGTCCAATTCCTAGAGCTGCCTGGTTGTCATTTCCTGTATCCAGCCCTAGAATAGCAGGTCTCTGTATCCCTGTGTCCAGTCCTAGAGGTGCCAGGCTCTGTATCCCTGTATCCAGCTCTAGAGGTGTCAGACTCTGTATCCCTGTGTCCAGCCCTAGAATAGCAGGTCTCTATCCATGTGTCCAGCCCTAGAGGTGCCAGGCTCTGTATCCCTGTGTCCAGCCCTAGAGGTGCCAGGCTCTGTATCCCTGTGTCCAGTCCTAGAGGTGCCAGGCTCTGTATCACTGTATCCAGTCCTAGAGGTGCCAGGCTCTGTATCCCTGTATCCAGCTCTAGAGGTACTAGGCTCTGTATCCCGTGTGCCAAGCCCTAGAGGTGCCTGGCTTCTGTATCCCTGTGCCCAGCCCTAGAGGTGCCAGGCTCTGTATCCCTGTGTCCAGCCCTAGAGGTGCCAGGCTCTGTATCCCTGTGTCCTGCCCTAGAGGTGCCAGGCTCTGTATCCCTGTGCCCGGCCCTAGAGGTGCCAGGCTCTGTATCCCTGTGCCCAGCCCTAGAGGTGCCAGGCTCTGTATCCCTGTGCCCAGCCCTAGAGGTGCCAGGCTCTGTATCCCTGTGTCCAGCCCTAGAGGTGCCAGGCTCTGTATCCCTGTGTCCTGCCCTAGAGGTGCCAGGCTCTGTATCCCTGTGCCCGGCCCTAGAGGTGCCAGGCTCTGTATCCCTGTGCCCGGCCCTAGAGGTGCAAGTCTCTGTATCCCTGTGTCCAGCCCTAGAGGTGCCAGACTCTATCCCTGTGCCCAGCCCTAGAGGTGCCGGCTCCGTATCCCAATGCCCAGCCCTAGAGGTGCCCGGCTCCGTATCCCAATGCCCAGCCCTAGAGGTGCCCGGCTCCGTATCCCAATGCCCAGCCCTAGAGGTTCCCGGCTCCGTACCCCAATGCCCAGCCCTAGAGGTGCCAGGCCCTGTGCCCCTAAGCTGTGAAGCCCTAGAGGTGACCGTGGAATGTAGTTGATAAGACTGTGTGTGAGCCCAGCACGGGATGACAGCCACCCGGCATGTCATCCCTGCCAAACACTGTGACAAAGGACTATCAAATAAAGAGAAACCTATATATATATATATAAGGAGATCCATGACTGCAATGTATTCTTTTACTGCACGCTAAGGCACTCATTTCCTCTTCCTCCCCACCTCTTGCTCTCCCACCTTCTCTTTCTCTCCATTTCTCCCTCTCCCTCATCTTCATATCATACTGTCACTAACTCCATCTGATTTAGATGACAGATTATATCCCCCTTATGTGTACTTTATGTTCTGTGTAGAATTGATCTCTCTATTTGTATGTGATTGGTGTGTATTGGTGTATGTGTATATGTATATACAGCTCAACCCCTTTATAACGCTGTGCATGGGGCCCAAAGAATCAAGTCGCGTTATAAGCGGACCGGGTTAGAAATAATGTACAATTGTATGCATCGTGTAATAAAGTATTTAAGACGCCAATAATCGTGTTGTAAAGTATTCATAAATACTGAAATTGGGAGCCACGCTCACATCGCGCTATAAGCAGATCCGCGCTGTAACGGATCGCGCTATAACGGGGTTGAGCTGTACTAGCTTTTGTGCCCGACTTCACCCGGGGAATGTAATATTGAATACATCTCACTGCAGACCGGGGAACTCGGCAGCACGCGCCGCCAGCCTCGCCAGCGCCTGGCGCTGACCACGGGGCTTTGTGTGTGTGTGTGTGTGTGTGTGTGTGTGTCTCTGTGTGTGTATGTGTCTCCATTCTCTCCCTCCCCCCTTACAAAAATGGCAATTAAAAACATTTGTGCAAGAAAAATAAAAAACCTCTGTCCGCTCCCCCCCCCCCCCCCCCCTCTCCATCCCCCCCCCCTTCCACCTCTCTCCGTTCCTCCTCCCTTCCACCTCTCTCCACTCAGCCTATTCTGCCTCTCTCTCCCCATTGTGAGAACAAAAATAGAGTAGGGGGAGCGAGGGATCAGTAGACATACAATGTGCTCTAAAAAGAGGTCGAGATCTTCATTGCTTCCTTCCCAGATGATGAGCACATCATCGATATATCTCTTCTGGGAAGGAAGCAATGAAGATCTCGACCTCTTTTTAGAGCACATTAACAAGAATGAGGTAAACCTCACATTCACGTGTATGTCTACTGATCCCTCGCTCCCCCTACTCTATTTTTGTTCTCACGTTTTCATAAGGGCTTTGGATTATCCCTTTTAGGGGTTGAAGCAGAAGGGACCATAGGAATAACTCTGCAACAAAAGAGAGTAACCACATTTATTGGTGTCATCACTATCTGTTACTAAAGGTAAGCGCCTGGTCTTCCCCATTTACACACTCTCTCTCCCCATTGGTCAGAGCAGGGTCATGTGACCCTGCTCTCCGCTCCAAAGTCAAACTCTCTTGTCTCGCCAAGCCCCGAGCTTGGGAGAGCATGCGTGCCCCTGCTGTATGAGCGCGCGCGCACAGCGTGAGCGTGGAGTGGAGGATTACTAGTCACACAGGTAACCGCTCCAGGCGTGGTCAACGCCAGCGGGGACACGGCCTTAGACTGGTCTGCTACTGTGTGCTCATTTGCATGTCATTTCCCAGAATCCCTTGCTGCAGTGGAAGCACTGTATGCTAGGTCAGCGGTGCGCAAACTGGGGGGCGAGACTGCCTGCGGGGGGCGCGCGGTTTACAGAGGCCCCGCGCGCTTCCCGAAGGCGCTTAAATTAAGTGCCGGGGGAGCTGCAGGAGAACTCTCGAAAGCTTGTCCTATGACATAAATTGTTAGTCCAATAAAAAAGGTATCACTTAATACTGAAGAACTCATTTATTCTGCACTATCGCAACTGGACTAACACGGCTATTTTCTGCTTTATATATATATATATATATGTGGCAGCCGGCACTCCACTGGTAAGTATATGTAGGTAGGTGCATGTCCCATAAGGAATAGATAAACATACGATACCGTTCACACGAAATCAAAGGACAGCACTCAGGAAAGTCAGGTAAATAGGTTTTTATGTAAACAAACAGGTAACCCGACATTTCGGTCCCCACATGGGACCTTTCTCAATGTGGTGCAGTGAGGGAATGATAATGTGACACAAATACCCCTAAAACCCAGTGGAACTAATGCCTCTAATCACAATCAATTGAACAATGAATTAACGGTGTCAAAAGCCCGCCAAACCTGCGATCCAGCGATCGCTGATGCGCTTTCCCGGCCATTTTGAACCAAATGGTCGGCCATCTTCTCCCGCGGAGTCCTCACGCATGCGCAATGCACATTACTCAATGTGTTTTATGGCCTCGCATACGCGGCATGAATTAGCCATTGTTAGGCCGTGCTTATAGTGACGGCGACGCGACGTCGCCCGAAAACAAATACATTGCCGCCGCCGCGTGCACTTATAGTGATGTCGCCGTCGCGAAAAAACCTGAAGCTGGCAAAATTTGATTTTTCAAGGGCTGTCGCGTCACGTGACGGCCCTTGAACAAATCAAATTGCCGGAATCCTGCGCCGCCGCCGTGCGAAACATAACTTTCGCCGACGGCAACGGGTGACGGCACTATAGGCACAGCCTTAGGCACCCAAGATGACGCGGCGGCGGCCATCTTGTATCTGCGCACATGCAGCAACGGCACCGGAACTACCCCAGGGGGTGTTGGCATCCATACGATAATGAAGGGCTGCTGAAACACGCAAAAGATGCTGGGCACGGTCTTGGCAATAAAAGTGGGCACACCCAAAAGTGCCAGCAGTGTGATGGGGAAACATGAACACACACACACACACGTAATGAGGATGTAGCTGGCTCCATAGACAGAAGCAAACAATGTCACATAATGAGCGTGGCAAATCAACACAGAAAGCAATGTAAGAACACCGTGAGGCATTGGTGGACAACTCCAACACGCCAAAGCACTCACAACTCACCGGGTTACAACAAAAATAACATTTATTAGACTACATAATTAAAATAACATACTGGGGACAAAACAAAAAAAAGGTTCTCCCACGCGTTTCACGCTGTTATAGCCCTTTCTCAAGGAGTGAAACGCGTGGGAGGAGAACCTTTTTTGTTTTATCCACAGTATGTTATTGTATACAGTATACAGTATTTAGACAAAAAGAGTAGGGGAGCACAGAATCATTACATAGAACAGCAAATATGCAAACACAATGTGCTTAGATTATAAAGGACCTAAATTAGACAGTAGGTGATGAATCAACAGTGCTAGACGAATAATGATATTTATAATAATACTCACACGTACACACGTAGAAAATGGTTTCTTTACCATTTTCTTTCCCAAACTCTGTCCTTGGCATGACCCTAAAATGGGCCGGCTTATGACTAGAGAAAATTACAATAATACGCCCCTGCAGGAGGGGTTGGCTTAGATGCTACAGATGCCTAACCAGCATTAGGAATAAAAACTTACAGTACATAACCTTTACCCTATATTTCTGCTCACCTCGGGGGTGGTATTTCCTTGGCAAACCAATTATCACGTCCCTAAGTTAGGGTTGCTAATTAAAAAGCAAGGAAAGCGCGAAGCCATGTCTTATCTTTTTAACTCCCAACTCCAATTACAGCTCAACCCCGTTATAGCGCGATCCGTTACAATGCGGATCCGCTTATAGCGCGATGTATGCGTGGCTCCCAATTTTCGTATTTATGAATACATTACAACAGGATTGTTGGTGTCTTAAATACATTATTGTACAATGCATACAATTGTACATTATTTCTAACGCGATCCGCTTATAGCGCGATGTGATTCTTTGGACCCCAAGCACAGCGTTATAAGGGGGTTGAGCTGTATTTTGGAAAACACTGACTAACACAATTTCTACAAATGGGAGTTTCTGCATAGAAATAGCTCTTATCTCAAACTGGACGTACGGCAGCCTGGTTTCAGAAGAGAGAAGGACCTTGGGAGATTCGTGACCTACAGAATACCAGAATCACTGTGGGCAAAACTCACACATCCTTCTGTCACAACACATAAAAAACAAAATGGATGACAGAGAGAGACAAAATGGTTGCATAGATCCTAGTGCACCCCGCTAAATGGGCCTTATATCACACTTTCACACTTTGAGAGCTTTTTTATTGAGTTGTTAAACAAACACAGTATGTATCTATAGCAACTGTTACCATAAATCAACAAAAACAATGTCGCCGAACGCATAAAGTTGAGGGATGTATTTCAGATGGCAATGATCTGTGGAAGAATAAATGGCAAATTATGTTATTACAAAACAGAATTTTCAGTGCGTTGTTTAACTTCACCTCCGACTATTGCATGGGACATACAGTACAGTACGATATCAACTACTTTTAGTAGACCCCGAACAGATAAGAAGGCGATTGTATCTGAGATCTACAGAGGTCTGGTACCTCATTGTAATGTAAAAAGATTGAGTTCAGCGCGTTAGCCATTATAAATGCTGTCGGCCTGTGCTGCTGAGAATTACTGAACTCTGAGCTGGTGTGACTGTAATAGCACTCCCTCCTGTCACGGCTCTTCTTGCAGCAACCCAGCACAGCGTGTCTGAGATGGTCTCAGGTGTAATCTTTAGGCAGAGAGCTGGCCCCTGAGGAAGCTTGCGTAGCGAAACGCATAGGGCATGGTCAGTATCGGAGAGTTACCCAGGAAGAGTCGGAAGAATATTGGGGATAACGGGCATCCTTGTCTGGTACCGCGTTGTAATGTAAAAGATTCCGAGTTCAACGCGTAAGCCATTATAAAGGCTGTAGGTCTGTGCTGGCCCCTGAGGAAGCCTGTGTAGTGAAACGTGTAGGGCATGGCCAGCATTGGAGAGTTACCCAGGAAGAGTAGGAGAATAGTCTGCAGCTGGAAGCCTCATATCCTTAGGTGGTGACGTCATCCGTGGAGTGCACCTGCGATGTCGGGACGCCGCCCTAGAGAGGGAACACTGCCAATCTCTGCCTCGGACCCATGGTGGTCTAACTGCTCGATACTACTTATGTTTGTGAGTGTGATGCATATATTATTCTGGCCCAGGCCCGCTGTGGCAAGTGAGTAGGATCAGGTAGCTGAACTCATCTCCATTAAATGCACACAGAGTCCTTCTATTTTCTGCAACTTTATTGGAAGGGGTATGCAGAAGGTATAAAATAACTTGCAGGCAACATTTGTGGGGAGAAGGTAAAAAAAAAAAAGAATGCCTCTTCTGGGGGGAACAGTGAAAGGTACGTCTACACACTATTGCTGCTGGTTGGAAAAGAAAGCATGCTTTCCCGTGCAAGCAGGAACAAGTCATGGAATATAGCAACTAGCAGGGGAAGGATAGGCAAACCAACGTAGATATGAGCACAGGGGGGTTGCCAAGGCGACAGGCTGGGAAGACACAAGGACAAGCAACAATGTAGCAGCATTACACTTGCTGGGTTTTTTTATTCCACGTGGACATCCCTTTCCCTCTCTCCCCGTTTCACTTTCTGGGTCCGATGGGATGCCTGACGAGGGTGCCTAGAGGATCATATGAGTTGGTTACTCACCACACCGCCTGATTTACTCACAATATATGTGTGAGTGGGATACCGCCTGGATATTTAAATGTATCATCTGCTAATACTGTATGACACTATATTGTGTTTGGTTTATTTTCACATAATCCTGAACGTATATTTGCGCTCTGGATCCGGGTTCAACTCTCTGTCTTGGACTTTATTTATTTAGAAAAATGTTTTACCAGAAAGTAATACGTTGACAGTTACCTCTTGTTTTCAAGTATGTCCTGGGCACAGTTATAGTGACAAATGCAGCTCAACCCCCTTATAACGTTGTGCTTGGGGTCCAAAGAATCACATCGCGCTATAAGCGGATCGCGTTAGAAATAATGTACAATTATATGCATTGTACAATAAAGTATTTAAGACGCCAATAATCGTGTTGTAAAGTATTCATAAATAAGAAAACTGGGAGCCACGCTCATATCGCGCTATAAGCGGATCCGCGCTGTAACGGATCACGTTATAACGGGGTTGAGCTGTACATGGTTACAAATACATAGCTACATTAAGTGAGCAGGGTTATACATTATACACAAGACATTGCATGCACAGTAAGCGATAATGTATGTCATAGGCATATGTAACAGTTACAGAGCAGATTAAAATGAGTTGATCTGAGTCCTTTCGAGGATCGTCACTACTTCCAGGAATTAGTATCAAAATTACACATACTTTAAGGGTGTTACACTAATAATAATAGCATGTTCTTTTATAGCGCTGCTAGTTTTACGTAGCGCGTTACAGAGACATTTTGCAGGCGCAGGTCCCTGCCCCGTGGAGCTTACAATCTATGTTTTTGGTGCCTGAGGCACAGGGAGATAAAGTGACTTGTCCAAGGTCACGAGGAGCCGACACCGGGAATTGAACCAGGTTCCCCTGCTCCAAACTCAGTGCCAGTCAGTGTCGTTACTCACTGAGCCGCTCCTTCTCCCAGGCTCCCCTGCTTCACACTCAGTGCCAGTCAGTGTCTTTACTCACTGAGCCGCTCCTTCTCCCAGGTTCCCCTGCTTCACACTCAGTGCCAGTCAGTGTCTTTACTCACTGAGCCGCTCCTTCTCCCAGGTTCCCCTGCTTCACACTCAGTGCCAGTCAGTGTCTTTACTCACTGAGCCGCTCCTTCTCCCAGGTTCCCCTGCTTCACACTCAGTGCCAGTCAGTGTCTTTACTCACTGAGCCGATAAGGGGGACAGGGATCGGGCAGAAGGGGGACAGGGATCGGGCAGAAGGGGGGCAGGGATCGGGCAGAAGGGGGACATGGATCGGGCAGAAGGGGGGCAGGGATCGGGCAGAAGGGGGACAGGGATCGGGCAGAAGGGGGGCAGGAATCGGGCAGAAGGGGGGCAGGGATCGGGCAGAAGGGGGACAGACCGTCAGGGGGCGGGCCGGGAGCGGGCGCGTCACTGGCCGGGGGCGGGCCAGTGACGTCACGGAGCTGGTTCGCCCTCATTGGGCGAACCGCTCACGTGACCGGCCTGTCTCGCCGGCAAGCGGGGGAATTTTAAATTCCCCTAAGACCTGCGCTTCCTCTAATTGCGGCTGTAGGGGCTCAGTGCTGAGCGGGAGCGCGCGTCAGCACGCTTCCGCAAGCACGCAGGGAACATGTCCGGGGCCTAATGCACAATTCCGTCCCTATGATCATAAGTAAAAGCCTTATTGGTTATACATAAGTGTGCTGAGTATTTGTATGTGTCCTGCGAGGAACAATTCCTGCTCTGCTAGGAACCATCGCAGGTGGAGGCGCTGCACCGAGTACAGGGTTACTCTTAATATAATTGCCCCAGGTTCCCCCGTGGTGGAAGCTCAGCCCTCCTGTGAGCCAAGCAGGTAAAGCACCACACCTGGTAACACTAAGTTCCCCGCACTCACACTATATCTGCGATTGGGTGGGGTGGAATACCCGTTACATATATATATATATATATATAGAGGGGAGGGGGAAGCCCCGATCGGAGGACCGATCCTCCGAGGCTCCGGCGCGTGCGCGGGAGAATGCGGCGCGCGCCCGGTATCTGTCGCGGCCGAGACCGGGTAAATGTTAGAATAAACTCGGCAGCGACAGTATCAGGACATAATAACAATCATCTGTTCCTTAGCAGGTCTTAAAGTTGGGTAAATACACAACCTCAGTTGAACAACAACACATGACATATTACACCGTGTCATGATTTATTTAACATAAATAAAGCCAAAATGCAGAAGCCATGTGTGAAATATATATAAATCCAGTACACAGTGCCCTCTTCCTGGTATTACACCCACTCCCAGCTGCCTGTATACGTGTGCATACACACATATATACAGTATATATAAATCCAGTACACAGTGCCCTCTTCCTGGCGTTACACCCACTCCCAGCTGCCTGTATACGTGTGCATACACACACATATATACAGTATATATAAATCCAGTACACAGTGCCCTCTTCCTGGTATTACACCCACTCCCAGCTGCCTGTATACGTGTGCATACACACATATATACAGTATATATAAATCCAGTACACAGTGCCCTCTTCCTGGCGTTACACCCACTCCCATCTGCCTGTATACGTGTGCATACACACATATATACCGTATATATAAATCCAGTACACAGTGCCCTCTTCCTGGTATTACACCCACTCCCAGCTGCCTGTATACGTGTGCATACACACATATATATATATACCGTATATATAAATCCAGTACACGGTGTCCTCTTCCTGGCGTTACACCCACTCCCAGCTGCCTGTATACGTGTGCATGCACACATATATACCGTATATATAAATCCAGTACACAGTGCCCTCTTCCTGGCGTTACACCCACTCCCAGCTGCCTGTATACGTGTGCATACACACATATATATACCGTATATATAAATCCAGTACACAGTGCCCTCTTCCTGGCGTTACACCCACTCCCAGCTGCCTGTATACGTGTGCATACACACACATATATACCGGTATATATAAATCCAGTACACAGTGCCCTCTTCCTGGTATTATACCCACTCCCAGCTGCCTGTATACGTGTGCATACACACATATATACAGTATATATAAATCCAGTACACAGTGCCCTCTTCCTGGTATTATACCCACTCCCAGCTGCCTGTATACGTGTGCATGCACACATATATACAGTATATATAAATCCAGTACGCAGTGCTCTTTTCCTGGTATTACACACTCCCAGCTGCCTGTATACGTGTGCATGCACACATATATATACCGTATATATAAATCCAGTACACAGTGCCCTCTTCCTGGTATTATACCCACTCCCAGCTGCCGGTATACGTGTGCATACACACACATATATACCGTATATATAAATCCAGTACGCAGTGCTCTTTTCCTGGTATTACACACTCCCAGCTGCCTGTATACGTGTGCATACACACACATATATACCGGCTTCACACTCGGTGCCAGTCAGTGTCTTTACTCACTGAGCCGCTCCTTCTCCCATGTTTCCCTGCTTCACCTCCTTGCATCAGTGTCTGTTACTCACTGAGCCGCTCCTTCTCCCAGTTTCCCACTGCTTCACACTCAGTGCCAGTCAGTGTCTTTACTCACTGAGCCGCTCCTTCCCTCCCAGGTTCCCCCTGCTTCACACTCCTTGCCACGTCGTGTCTTTACTCACTGAGCCGACTCCTTCTCGAGTTCCCCTGCTACCACTCATGCCAGTCAGTGTCTGTTACTCACTGAGCCGCTCCTCCCAGGCTCCCCTGCTTCCACTCCTTGCCATCATGTCTTTACTCACTGAGATGCGCCTTCTCCCAGTTCCCTGCTTCACACTCACAGTGGGCAGTCAGTGTCCTTTACTCACTGAGCCGCTCCTTCTCCCGTTCCCTGCTTCCCTCAGTGCCATCATGTCTTTACTCACTGAGCCGCTCCTTCTCCCAGGCTCCCTGCTTCACACTCAGTGCCAGTCAGTTTCTTACTCACTGAGCCGCTCCTTCTCCAGCTCCCCCTGCGTCACACTCAGTGCCAGTCCATTGTCTTTACTCACGGAGCAGCTCCTTCTCCCGGATCGCCTGCTTTCCACTCAGTGCCAGTCAGTGTCCTTTACTCACTGAGGCCTGCTCCTGCTCCCATAGTTTTCCCCTGCATCACACTCATGCCTTCAGTGTCTTACTCACTGATCCACTCCTCCCAGGTGCCCCTGCTTCACACCAGTGCCAGTCAGTGTCTTTACTCACGGAACGCTCCTTCTCCCGGTTCCCTGCTTACAACCCCAGTGTGCCAGTCAGTGTCTTTAACTCACTTATCCTCTCCTTCTCACCAGGTTCCCCTGCTTCACCTCAGTGCATCAGTGTCTTTACTTCACTGAGCCGCTCCTTCTCCCAGGTTCCCCTGCTTCACAACTCAGTGCCAGTCAGTGTCTTTACTCACTGAGCTGCTCCTTCTCCCAGGTTTCCCTTCATCACCTCACTGTCAGTCAGTGTCCTTTACTTAATCACTGAGCCACTCCTCCCAGGTTACCCTGCTTCACACTCAGTGCCAGTCAGTGTCTTTACTCACTGAGCCGCTCCTTCTCCCAGGCTCCCCTGCTTCACACTCAGCGCCAGTCAGTGTCTTTACTCAATAAGCCGCTCCTTCTCCCAGGTTCCCCTGCTTCACACTCTTGGCCAGTCAGTGTCTTTAACTCACTGATCCGCTCCTTTCCCAGGCTCCCCTGCTTCACACTCGTGCCAGTTCAGTGTCTTTACTCCTGAGCCGCTCCTTTCCCAGGTTCCCCTGCTCACACTCAGTGCCAGTCAGTGTCTTTACTCTCACGAGCCGCTCTTCTCCCAGTTCCCCTGCTTCCACTCGTGCCAGTCAGTGTCTTTTACTCACTGACCGCTCCTTCTCCCAGGTTCCCCGGCTTCCATCAGTGCAGTCAGTGTCTTTACTCACTGATGGCGCGTCCTTCTCCCAGTTCCCTGCTTCACACTCAGTGCCCGTCAGTGGTCTTACTCACTGAGCCGCTCCTTCCTGTTCCCAGACTCCCCTGCTTCACACTCAGTGCCAGTCAGTGTCTTTACCCTTGAGCCGCTCCTCTCCAGACTCCCCTGCTTCACACTCATGCACTTCAGTGTCTTACTCACCGAGCCTCCTCCTTCTCCCACTAATTTAATACCGTTTTTAAAGTGTTTATTTGGCGATTGTATTCCTCTTTCTGTGTTCACAATTTATGACACAAATAATCAATCCGCCACTGGGGGCACTATGTCCCAATTAAGAATACTGTAAGTACAATATTGTGAAATCCACACCTTTTTTCTCCACTGAAACATTACCTGTACATTATGGCTAGGCTTTTCTTATCACTATATTCCGCGAACCCTGATATAGATTATGCCTTCTCGGGTCAGATGGCAGAATTCTCTTAGATCCCCCGTGAAGGCATCCTGTCCGCCCCGGAGACCAAGCAACCTCCATGGTTACACAAGCCGTTAATACTTTCCTTCCTATTCCTTAGTATTACTTGTATAATATAGTATGTGTGTAATATATCGTATAGCATATAGTCTATATTATAACGCCATGTTATCTGTTTACACTGGCACACGGGACCAGGGTTAACAGACACTAATAGCAGCCCACTTTTTCTCCCACCTTTGCACAGGTCCCTCCAATGAATAAATTCTCACCGTATCTGCTCCCGTTACCATCTTCACGAACTGCTCACTTTGTGAGCACTTGACTTAGAGATGCAACCGGATTAGTACACCTGGCTTATCGGGGAACCAGGTCACTGTTGATTTATGAATGGCTCCATTAGCTTAACTCAGCCCCCTTTCCAAATGCACCCAGTCCTGCTATTTTTCTTCTTCCTTTATTTGTGAAAGCATCAGTCATATACGGCACTTGGTGACGGTATGGTGTAGTGAGAGAGTGCTTCCCTCTCTGTGGGTGCTTTATAATCAGAGGCAGTAAAAAGGAAATGGCCTTGCCAAGAGGTGTGTAGCATAGGAGTACTCACTCAGCCTCAGCCAGGTCAGGAGGAAAAGGAAGTGTGTAAATGGTTGTTACGCAGGAATAGGTCAGAGGCTAACTACCTGTGAAAACAGACAAGGTGAGCATGGTAAGTCCATTTAACTTGGAGGACTAGGAGAATGTAACTATGTCTAGCGAGACGGGAGAGAGAAAAGTATCATAATTGTATCCATTACCATCCTGCACTATGAGTGAAGCTGCAGGAAAGCTTACCGACTCCAAATACCGCTCAGGCGAGCTGCAAGAAGGGGGGTGGGTGGGGGAACATGGGGAGACAGAGACAGATATTCCTGTTCCAGGACAATCGGATAACCGTCCGACTCTCTGCTCTACTTCACATGTACTTCAAATGAGTTATATTCCCACACTCCAGACAACTATGATGACCTGTTTATTTAACAACATTTTTTGTTTGTCTATAGCAAACCATTTACAAAGTCCGCACCCCCTTCCCTCTTCTGAACCAGAACTCTGTGCACCCCCTAATAGGCCCTTCCCCTCTCTCTAGCAGTGCACCCATTGTATCTAGTGACTGCCTGGTCACATGATCTTCCCCCACAGAACTTGATCTTTGGTCCATCTTCTGTCTGCACGTGACGGCCATTTAGTGACACACTAAACATGGCGGTTTTCTGCCGCATCTTCCACCGGAGCCCCCGGCGACGCGCTCCGCTCCCAGCACAACTGGAGGTAAGTGAGAAAGAGAACCGGAGTCGGGGGGCCCGGAGGGCCCTGGCTCACAAATACACAAATACTCACATACACACACACACACACACTCAAACCACCCTGAAGAAGGTCTGTTTGGTTGGACTGAAAACTCATTTTTTCCTCATCGACTCTAAATACACTTTTTTGAACCATTTTCAAAGTTTGTTGCTTTGTCTATTCTTCCACCATGTTTGGCGAAGTATATTTTGCTATTTGTCCCTTACACAGAGGTGCACAAACAGGGGGGGGAGGGACGGTTACGAGGAGGCCGCGCCTTTTCCCCCCCCGCATGTACGGTAAAATGAATTGCCGGGGGTAGGCGTGAGGGCCTCTGTAACTCACCTGCTCTCTGCCGGGTCTCCGGCGACTCGTCGGCCACGGCAACGCTCCGTCAATGACGCGGCGGGGTCACTTGACATTAGACCGAGTACTTTGGAGAAGGGGTAGCGGGGGGGGTAGGGGGCGCAGCTCAAGAAGTTTACGCACCCCCCCTCCTTATACGGTACATGTCAGCGCACTGTGATCTACTGTAATAGGGTTTGTTTTTTTTACGTTGGAGGAATGCTTACTGAATATTGGTTGTATATAATGTAATGTATGTCAGCACCCTCTGCCCCTCCGCCCTGCAGTCAGCCCTGGTACGCAGTGCAGTGCCAGGGTTAACGGCTCCACCAGCTAGGAGGTGTATCATGTCCTCTATGATTGTTTCTTGGCTGGTTGCACTTCCAGTTTTTGGCCTAGTGATGTTTGGAAAGTGCTGCCAGGAGGAGGCCCATGTGCTATCTTAGTAACGCAGTGCCCTCTTCCTGGTATTACAACACTCCGCTGCCTGTATACGTGTGCATTCACTACATATATACGGATATATACTCAGTACACAGTGCCCGTCTTCCTGGTATTTATACCCCTCCAGCTTCCTGTATACTGTGCATACACACATATATAAGTATTATAATAAATCCATACCAGTGCCCTCTTCTGGTATATACCCACTCCCAGCTGCCTGTATACGTGTTGCTACACACATATATACAGTATATTAAATCCAGTACACATTGCCCCTCTTCCTGTCGTTACACCCACTGCCCATCTGCCTGTATACGTGTGCATACACACATATATACAGTATATCAATCCAGTACCCAGGCCCTCTCTGGTATTATACCACTCCCAGCTCCTGTATACGTTTGCATACACACATATATCCAGTATATATAAATCCGTACACAGTGCCCTCTTCCTGTTTATACCCACTCCCACCTGCCTGTATACGTGTGCATGCACACATATATACAGTAATTATAAATCCAGATCCAGTCCGCATGCTCTTTTCCGGTATTACACACTCCCACTGCCTTTTATACGTTGCATGGCACACATATATATACCGTATATATAAATCCAGTACACAGTGCCCTCTTCCTGGTTATTATACCCAC
>WSYH01001366.1:22351-85947 GCA_036426205.1 Ascaphus truei
TTCCTTTCAGTGTGTGTGTGTGTGTGTGTGTGTGTGTGTGTGTGTGTGTGTGTGTGTGTGTGTGTATATTTCTTATGAGGTGAGAGCGTGAGCAGAGCGTGGGGACCCCCCCACAGGGAGACCCCCCATCAGAGAGGCACGCTTATCCCTCACCTGTAGCCTGGGAGCGCTGCAGACGTCAGACGCCTGAAGCGATTGCGACAAAGCTTCTGAGGCCTCGGACATGGTGCCGCAGACCGTGCGCACGCCGAGCGAACAGACTGCCTTAAGGCAGGTGCTCGCGTCCATGCGGCGTGCGGGCGGGAGGGGGGAGCGTTGCGTGAGAAATCAGTTCAACTGATTTCTCAGCGCGACAGACAGGTCACGGGAGCGGTTCGCCCCAATGAGGGCGAGCCAGCTCCGTGACGTCACCAGGAACGCCCTCCCCCCCCACCGGCCCGTCTAGCATGACCAGGGAAAGCACTCAGCCTCCGCGCGCCTCCGCACGGGAGAAGGCCCCAGCCTACCCTGACGATGTCGCCTTTGAACCTTCTGCACATGTGATGTGCCATCAGGGGCTGGTTCTCAGGCGGGGCTCCGTCCGTCTCCAGGTGACAGACAAACCACCTGGGGAAAGCGGAACAAGAAGCGGAACATCTGGTGCATTATTTCATGTACAAAAGGTTCAAACCACAAAGCTCGAGGTAGGAAACTCCCGAACAGCCAGGGGGAAGGTATCCATCGCCGGTTACGGAGGTAGGGTTAAGGACGATTGCTTCCGTGAATGCAACTAGAATAGCTGAACTAACGTCGTTTGTCGTGCTTTTTGTTCTTGTATATATATATATATATACTATATTATATCTATATAATATTTTATATATATGTGGTTGTGTGTATATATATATATTACACATACACCTACCCCTCACATATACACACACATTTCCACATACAACACGCACACATTTACACACACCACACACACACAACCCACACACACACACACCACCCAACACACACACCACCACTTACACCCACACAACACACATACACACACACACACACACACACAGCACACACACACACACACACACACACAACATACACACACACACTACACATCACACACACACCCACACCCACACACACACACCACACACATTTTACACACACCCACACACACCACACACATTTAACACATACACACACCTTTACACCCACACATACACACACACACACACACACACACACACACCACCTACCACCCATTTACACACACATTTACCATACACACACATTTACCATACACACCCACCACACACACACACATTTACACAACACACACACACATTTACCATACACACACACACATTTACCATACACACACACATTTACACATACACACAACCCACACACCACACACACACACACACACCACACACACCCACACACACACACACACACACCACACACACACACGCACCCACACATCACACCATCACACCCACACCCAGCCCACCCACACACATTTAACACACATACATGTGTGTGGTTTGTCGGCGCTTATCAACTCCAGCGATTTTAAATTGATTTATTCGAAATGTGTAAATATTGTGTACAATGCAAACAGCACAGAGTGGGAAGAAAGTAGAGGGCGCACACGAAATAACACACAGATATTCCCTCCGACGGATCCGCACTGCGCATACATAGCACCTGCACTCGGCACCGGCCGCGCTCGCGATAATCGCTGCGTCAGTTCTGTCTGCGGGCGTAATTCCTCTTGATTTGGTGGCACTACAAGAGGGCGAAGATTCCTATCGGCGATTGTCCCCGGGTTAAATAAAGGACCAAGTGCTACTCGCCTGGCGCCCCTCCCCGTCCGTGGCAGAGTCGCTGGCGAGAGGTTGCTCTCCAGCGCCGGAAGCCCGCTACAGCGTCGCTGACGGCATTCTCTTGGTCTCCATCATTCCTGATCATCTGTACTTCGGGGGATGTTCAAATGTTCGCAGTCCTCAAGGCCTCACCCCCCCCCCTCACCCCACACTTGTAAGGTTTCAGGATATCTCAGCTTCAGCTAGCTGGCTCGATCAAGAGGCTCATCTAGCCTCTGATTGAGCCACATGGCTGAAGCATGTACTTTGTGCCACCTGTGGCTGAAGCAGGGAACTGTTGAGCCAGCCGTGCTGAGCAGGAATCCTGAAAATGAGTATGAGGTTGGGGGGGGGGTGGGTACTTGAGGACTGGAGCTGAGCACCCCCAGCTCTATACAAGTCGGATGCTCCACTAAAAGTTCCTGTAACCTTATACCCCCTGCGTGTTAACTCCTTCACACTGAAGAGCGAGCATTGTCTTCATTTGTTTACTAAACGATATTTTCTCTCTCTCTCTCTCGTCTCCTCTCTCTCTCTCTCTCTCCCTCTTCTCGTCTCTCTCTCTCTCCCTCTCTTCTCTCTCTCTCTCTCTCTCTCTCTCTCTCTCTCTCTTCTACCTCTCTTCCCTCCTCCCTCTCTCCTCCCTCTTCTCCCTCTCTCCCTCTCATCCCTCTCTCCCTTCCTCTCTCCCTCTCTCGCCCTCTCCCTCTCTCCCTCTCTTCCCTTTCTTCTCCCTCTCTCCCTCTCCCCTCTTCCCCATCCTGTATATTTAATTATTTATTTTATTTATAAAAATTTTACCAGGGTAATACATTGAGATAACCTCGTTTTCAAGTATGTCCTGGCACAGAGTTAGGACAATAATATTGGTTACCGATAGAGTTTACATAAATGAACATGGTATAACTTACATACAAGACCATTGCGTGCGCAGTTACGATCATATATATTATATGGCGTATGAAACAGTTACAGACCAGTTTAAATGTGAGACTCTTTAGTTTATGAAAGGACTTAGACTGGTGTGGATGTAGAGTCTCCGGCCGACTGTTCCAAGTTTTGGGGTGCCCGGTAAGAGAGGATGAGGCGTGGCTGATACTTTGCTTAACCTTGTGACGCATTAACAAGTCTTTTGGAGTCAGATCTCAGGTTATAGTATGCGTGGGGTTGGGTGAGGACTTGTTCAGGTAGCTGGGTAGCTTGCCCAGAAGTATTTATAGTATATCCCCCCTCTCTGACTCTACCCCCTCTCTGACCCCCCCTCTCTCTCATCTCTCTGACTCCCCCTCTCTCTCTCACTCCCCCCTATCTCCCCCCATCTCTGTATATCCCCCCTCTCTAACTCCCCCCTCCCTCCCCCTCTCTCTGACTCCCCCTCTCTTTCTCTCTCTCTCCGCCCATCTTCTGTATCTCCCCCCTCTCTGACTCACCCTCTCCTCCCCCTCTCTCTACTCCACCCTCATCTTTCACCCTCTCTGACCCCCCCTCCTCTCTCACCCCCCCTCTCTCACCCAGCTCTGTATTACCCCACCTCTCTCACCTCCCTCCCCCTCTCCCCCCCCCCCCTCTCTCTCCCTCTCTCACGGTCTTGTCTTCTCGTAAATAGGACCTTCTATGTATCTCACGAAATGAACCTGAGGATCCTGCGCTTCCACTGGTGGAAATACATACGTGGAAAATATATGTCATCAAAAATGATGACGGATAGCCCCTGCATTAATAACACGTGCTGTAACACATGTTTGGCGTTCTGCGGAGGTTGGAATTATAGTGTAAGCAAGATTTGAAGGCATCGCCACAGCCACCACGGTACCAGGGTCCCTTAAATCACACGTATCTTTTATTACTGCCACGGATAAAAGCAGGCACAAAACACTCCCCGACGCATTTCGCCGGTTGGGCTTTATAAGGTGTGCTTGATCACCCATACTCGCACACTTTGCTACGTATGATACTGTACATAGCTTTCCAACACCTCAAGGTTTTCTTCTCTCCATTGTGCGTGTCAGCCCATTTAAAGGATACATTCGGTATATCAGCATGTGCTAGAAGTGCGATGAAGAAGCCCAGTGGTCATGCCATTGCCTTTTTGAGGGCGTGCACCAGGTTTGTCTACTTTTGCCCTTGTGCAAGTCCCTTTATCTGCCTGTGTCTCAGTACCACAGTCAGATGTAAACGGTCTACAGGGGCAGGGTCTCCTTGTGCCGTCGAAATTCTCTGTGTATTACTGTCTGCCTTTTGTTTCGCATAGAACCTGGATATAGTATTGTTCTAATCCTAACGTGATGAGTTACGGGTTGAGATGAACTCGGGAGTCTTCAAGCGGAGTGGTGGGCTTGTAGCTTAAGGTCAGGGTCATAGGCTGGGGCCATAGCACAGGTGTGACTCACCTGTGGTGGAAGGCTGTATACCAACAGCGCCTTCTCTTCAATGTTGAGCAGAGTTGATTCAATGCCAAGACTTCCTGAAGCCACTCCCCAAACTTTTCCAAAAGGTGTTGTTCGAAACAGAATGGATATCTTAACCCCGAATACCGACAGGTCAAGGGACCCGGCCCAGCCAATAGACGACGTGGAAAAACTGACACATAGTTTTCACCATCACCGCGGCTGTCTTCCATATGGCAGGGTGGCCACTTCCACAAAAAAACCCACCTCCTCAAGGGCCACAACGGGTCGGTTTTTAAGGAAACCTCTGCTCAGCACGGGTGACTCAGTCGATGACTGGGCCGACTTGGATTGAGCCACCTGGGCTGATGCCGGGACTGATTGAGCCACCCTTCTGAAGCTGGGCCTGTTGCGTCCACCTGTGCCGAGCTGGGACTGAGTGAGCCACCCGTGCTGAAGCAGGATATCCTAAGAACCCGACCCTTGGCGGCCCTTGAGGAGTGAGTTGGCCACTCCTTCTCTAATGGATGAAAGCGGTCAGTGAATGGTGAACCTCTGCTTGCCGTCTTGCATTTCCTCTCCGTGCTGGGCTGTGCCCAGTTCACTGTCGTATGCCTCTTAATATCCACCGTTTCTAACACCCTGGAGGAAAGGTCGGTAGACCGAACATTCATTCACTCCATCTTCCTGCTCCCCCCTCTGCTAAAAGCACATACTTTATGCTGCTCAGTTTACACCTTATTTTACTCTTGTCGATTTAAGCGCGTTATCTTCTTGCGATCTTGCCTTTGGTCTTTCTCTGTCTCGCACTGTACTGCGAGTCTCGACGCCCTCTGCTTGGGGGCTTTCTAAGGAGTACAAAGTCTGCAAGCAACCGTCAGTATCGCAATGGCTTGATTGGTTTCCTTAGAGAATTTGTATAACAGTTGGTCTGACGTCTGGCGTATCCATAATTTTCACGATGATTGTGTTCTTTGTTGCCCGTATACAGTATTATTGATACTGATCGTGGCGGATTAAAAATCTGTCGCCCACAGCGCTTAATCTCCTCCTCAGCGTCGCAGCAATCAAATGACGGGTGATTGTCACATCAACGCGTTTCCATGACAACGCGACAACCATGGCGTCGTCAACGCGACCATGTGATGTCGCATCGCGTCTTTCGCCCGCGACGCTAAAATGAGGGTGAGAGTGTCATGAAGGAGGTAACTCACAGGCCACCCGGCAATCGTGGTGTAACTGAGCGCCGGGGGGGGGGGGGATCCCTGGATATGGTCTAGGACGTTGGCCCGGATCCAAACCCGCCGTGACTTTCATCCCTCCGCGATGCCCTTTGTTTGTCCAGCGCTGTGGCCCATCGCTGTCCCATCTAAGGGCGCCAACATGCACTGAGCTGAGCTTGTCGGAGTCAGTGTCACTCGGAAGGCCCGGGCTTCTGTCCCGCGGTGGAATGCCGGCTGCGTTTTGGTCACAACCCCCCAAAAACCTTCTCTTTATATGTGGGTGGGGGGGACACACACACATTTACACATACACACACACATTTACACATACACACACACACACACACACACACACACATTTACACATACACACACACACACACACACACACACACACACACACACACACACACACACACACACACACACACACACACACACACACACACACACACACACACACACACACACACACACACACACACATTTACACATAAACATGTGTGTGTTTGTCGGCGCTTATCAACTCCAGTGATTTTAAATGTGATTTATCGAAAATGTGTAAATATTGTGTACAATGCAAACAGCACAGAGTGGAAAGGAAAGTAGAGGAGCGCACACAGAAAATAACACAACAGATATTTCCTCCGACGGATCCGCACTGCGCATACATAGCACCTGCACTCGGCACGCGGACCCAGCTGCTCGCGATACGCTGCGCAGTTCTGCTGCGGGGCGTATTCCTCTTGATTTGGTGGCACTACAAGAGGGAGAAGATTACCGATCGGCGACTTGTCCCGGAGTTAAATAAAGGACCAAAGTGCTACTCGCCGGGCGCCCCTCCCCGTTCCGTGGCAGAGGCGCTGGGCGAGAGGTGCGCTCCAGCGCCGGAAGCCTTACAGCGTCGCTGACGGCATTCTCTTGGGCTCCATTCATTCCTGATCATCTGTACCGGGGGATGTTCAATTCCAGTCCTCAAGCCTCACCCCCCCCCCCTCACACCCCCAAACTGGTAAGGTTTTCAGGATATCTCAGCTTCAGCATAGCTGGCTCGATCAGAGGCTCAGTCTAGCCTCTGATTGAGCCACATGTGCTGAAGCATGGACTGATTGTGCCACCTGTGCTGAAGCAGGGACTGATTGAGCCAGCCGTGCTGAAGCAGGGATATCCTGAAAATGAGTATGAGGTGGGGGGGGGGGGGGGACTTGAGGACTGGTGTATATTTATTTATTTATTTTATTTATAAAATATTTTACCAGGAAGTAATACATTGAGAGTAACCTCTCGTTTTCAAGTATGTCCTGGGCACAGAGTTAGGACAAATAATATGTGGTTACAGATAGAGTTACATAATGAACAGGGTATACATTACATACAAGACATTGCGTGCGCAGTTAAAGATAATATATATTATGGGCGTATGAAACAGTTACAGACCAGTTTAAAATGTGAGACAGCTTTAGTTATGAAAGAACTTAGACTGGTGGTGGATGTGAGAGTCTCCGGCAGACTGTTCCAGTTTTGGGGTGCACGGTAAGAGAAGGAGGAGCGGGCGGATACTTTGCTGAACCTTGGGACCATGAACAGTCTTTTGGAGTCAGATCTCAGGTGATAGGTATGCGTGTGGTAGGGGTGAGGAGCTTGTTCAGGTAGCTGGGTAGCTTGCCCAGAAAGTATTTATAGTATATCCCCCCTCTCTGACTTCTACCCCTCTCTCTGACTCCCCCCTCTCTCTCACTCTCTCTGACTCCCCCCTCTCTCTCTCACTCCCCCCTATCTCACCCCATCTCTGTATATCCCCCCTCTCTCACTCCCCCCTCCCTCCCCCTCTCTCTGACTCCCCCTCTCTTTCTCTCTCTCTCCCCCATCTCTGTATATCCCCCCTGCTTCACACTCGGTGCCAGTCAGTGTCTTACTCACAGAGCCGCTCCTTCTCCCATGTTTCCCTGCTTCCACACTCATGACGTCAGTTGTCTGTCTCACTGAGCCGCTCTTCTCCCAGTTCCCACTGCTTACACTCTAGTGCCAGTCAGTGTCTTCTACTCAAGCTGAGCACGCTCCTTCCTCCCAGGTTTCCCCTGCTTCACCATCTCTGCCACAGTCAGTAGTTGCTTTAACTCAACGAGCCGACTCCTTCTCGCAGTTCCCCTGCTACCACTTCAGTGCCAGTCAGTGTCTTTACTCACTGGCCGCTCATCTCCCAGGCTCCCATGCTTCCAACAGTGCCTGCATCAGGTTTTACTCACTGAGCATGCTCCTTCTCCAGTTCCCTGCTTACACTAGGGGCCAGTCAGTGTCTGTAATCACTGAGCCGCTACCTTCTCCAAACGTCCCTGCTTCCCTCAGTGCCAGTCATTGTCTGTTACTCACGAGCCGCTCTTCTCCCAGGCTACCCTGCATACACTCAGTCCAGTCAGGGTTTCTTACTCATGAGCCGCTCCGTCTCTCCAGCTCCCCTGCTTCACAATCAGTGCACAGTCTGTTCTTACTCACTGGAGCGCCTCCTCTCCCAGGATCCGCCTGCTTCACATCAGTGCCAGTCAGTGTCCTTTACTCACTGAGGCTGCTCCTTGCTCCCATGTTCCCCTGCATCACACTCATGCACTTCAGGGTCTTTACTCACTGATCCACTCCTCCCAGGTTGCCCCTGTTCACAACATGCAGTCAGTGTCTATTTCACTCACTGGACGCTCATTCTCCCGGGTCCCTGCTAACAACCCCAGTGTGCCAGTCAGTGTCTTAACTCACTAGCCTTCCTTCTCACCAGGTATCCCTGCTTCACACTCAGTGCCAGTCAGTGTCTTTACTCAATGGAGCGCTCCTTCTCCCAGGTTCCCCTGCTTCCACACTCAGTGCCAGTCAGTGTCTTACTACTGAGCTGCCTCCTTCTCCCGGTTTCCCTGCATCACCTCACTGTCAGTCAGTGTCCTTACTAATCTGAGCCACTCCTCCCAGGTTACCCTGCTTCACACTCGAGTGCCAGTCAGTGTCTTTGTACTCACTGAGCCGACTCCTTCTCCAGGCTCCCTGCTTCAACTCAGGCCCAGTCAGTGTCTTTACATCAATAAGCGCTCCTTCTCCCAGGTTCCCCTGCTTCACATCGTGCCAGTCCCAGTGTCTTTAACTCACTGACCGACTCCTTCTACCCCCAGGCTCCCCTGCTTCACACTCGTGCCAGTCAGTGTCTTTACCCTGAGCGCTCCTTTCCCAGGTTCCCTGCTTCACACTCAGTGCCAGTCAGTGTCTTTACTCCACGAGCCGCTCCTTCTCCCAGTTCCCCTGCTTCCACTCAGTGCCAGTCAGTGTCTTTTACTCACTGACCGCTCCTTCTCCCAGGTTCCCCGCTTCACATCAGTGCAGTCAGTGTCTTTACTCACTGAGGCGCATCCTTCTCCCAGGTTCCCTGCTTCACACTCAGTGCCCGTAGTGGTCTTACTCACTGAGCACGCTCCTTCCTTCCCAGACTCCCCTGCTACACTCAGTCCAGTCAGTGTCTTTACTCACTGAGCCGCTCCTCTCCCAGACTCCCTGGCTCACATCATGCACTTCGGTCTTACTCACCGAGCCTCCTCTTCTCCCACTAATTTAATACACGTTTTTAAAGTGTTTATTTGGGATTGTAATCCTCTTTCTGTGTTCACAATACAATACATCCATGCTATGTCCAATAAGAACTGTAAGTAATATTGATATAATCACACCTTTTTTCTCCACTGAAAAGTACCTGTACATATATGGCGAGGATTTTTCTTATCACCTAGATTCCAGCGAACCCTGAAGAGATTATGCCTTCTACGGGTCAGAGGCGAGATATCTCTTAGATCGCCTGCAAAGGACATCCTGCAGCCCCGGAGACCAAGCAACCTCCATGGTGTACCAAGCCGTAATACCTTTCTTCACATTCAATATAGTATTCTGTATAATATAGTAAGTGTCGTAATATATGTATAGCATATAGGATCTATATTATAAATCCATGTTATCTGTATTACTGGCAACGGGACCAGGGTTAAAGACACTACTAGCAGCCACTTTTCCCCACCTTTGCACAGGTCCCTCCAATGAATAATATCTCACCGTTAATCGCTCTCCCTTACCCTATATGTCACGAACGCTCACTTTTGAGCACTTGATTTAGAGATGCAAACCAGGATAGTACACTGGTTATCGAGGGAACCAGGTCACGTGTTGATTTATGAATGGCTCCATTAGCTTAACTCAGCCCTTTCCAAATGCACCACAGTCCTGCTATTTTTCTTCATTCCTTTATTTGGAAGCATCAGTCTATACGGCACTTGTGGAAGGTTATGGTGTAGTGAGAGAGTGCTTCCCCTCTGTGGGTGCTTTATAATCAGAGGCAGTAAAAAGCGAAATGGCATTGCCAAGGAGGTGTGTAGCATAGGAGTACTCACTAGCCTCAGGGTAGGAGGAAAAGAAAAGTGTGTTTAAAGGTGTTAACGCAGGATAGGTCAGAGGCTAACATACTGTGAAAAACAGACAAGGGAGAATGGTAAAGTCCATTTAACTTGGAGGACTAGGCTGAATGTAACTAGTGATCAGCGAGACGGGGGAGAGAAAAATACATAATTGTATCCATTACCATCCTGCACTATGAGTGAAGCTGCAGGATAAAGCTACCGCTCAATACAGCTAGCAGGGAGCTGCAAGAGGGGGGGGGGGGGGGAACATGGGGAGCGAGACAGATATTCCGTGTTCCAGGACAAGTCGTAATAATAACCGTCCGACTCTCGCTCTACTTCACAGGACTTCAAATGAGTTAATATTCCCACACTCCAACAACTAGATGACTGTTTATTTAACAAGCATTGTTTTGTTTCTCTAAGAAATCCATTTACAAAGTCCGCACCCCCTTCCTTTCTGAACCAGACTCTGTGCCACACCCCTAATGAGCCTCCACCTCTCTAGCAGTTGCACCCATTGTATCTAGTGACTGCCTGGTCACATGATCTTCCAACAAGAACTTTGCATCTTGGTCCTGCTTCTGCTGCACTACGGCCAGTCATTAGTGAACAGACTAAACATGGCGGTTTCTGCCGCAGCTCCACCGGAGCCCCCCGGCGACGCTGCTCCCCCCGCACAACTGGAGGTAAGGGAGAAAGAGAACCGGGAGTCGGGGGGCCCGGAGGGGCACTGGCTACACAAATCACACAAATACATCACATAACACACAAACACACACACTCAAACACCCTAGAAGAAGGGGTCTGTTTGTTGGACATTGAAAACTCGATTTTTTCCTATCGACTCTAAATACACTTTTTTGAACCATCTTTCAAAGTGTGTTGCTGTTGTCTATTCTCCACACATGTTTTGGCGAAGTAGTTGTTTGCTATTTGTCCTACGACAGAGGGTGCACAAACAGGGGGGGAGGGACGGTTACAGAGGAGGCCGCGCCTTTTCCCCCCCCGGCAGTGTACCGGTTAAAATGAATGTGCCGAGGGGTAGGCGTGAGGGCCTTGATAACTCCCTGACTCTCTGAGCGGGTCTCGGCGACTCGTCGACCACGGCAAGCGCTCCGTCAATGACGCGGGCGGGGTCACTTGACATTAGACCGAGTCACTATTGGAGCACAGAGGGGGTAGACGGGGGGGGGGGTAGGGGCGCAGCTCAAGAAGTTACGCACCCCCTCCTCTTACGGTACATGTAGCACCTGTGATTACTGTATAGGTTTGTTTTTTTTACATTGGAGGATATGCTTATCTGAATCATTGGTTGTACTTATATGTAATGTATGTGACCTCTGCCCATCCGCCCTGCAGGTCAGCACCTGGTAGCTGCAGTGCAGTGCCAGGGTTAACGGTCTCACCCACCAGCTAGGAGGTGTATCAGTGTCCTCTATGTTGTTTGGATTGGCTGGTTGCACTTCCAGGTTTTTGGCTAGTGATGTTTGGGGAAAGTGCTGCCAGGAGGGAGGCCCATGTGCTATCTTAGTAAGCAGTGCCCTCTCCTGGGTATTCACACACTCCCAGCTGCCTGATATAGTGTGCATGCACACATATATCAACGGATATATAAACCAGTACACAGTGCCCGTCTTCATGGATTTATACCCCTCCCAGCTTCTGTATACGTGTGCAACACCCACATATATACAGTATTATAATAAATTCCATACACAGTGCCCTCTCTGGTATGTATACCCACTCCCAGCTGCCTGTATACGTGTTGCTACACACATATATACAGTAATATTAATCCAGTACCACAGTGCCCTTTCTGCGTACACCACTGCCCATCTGCCTGTATACGTGTGCATACACACATATATACAGTATATCAATCCACGTACCCGGGTCCCTCTCTGGTATTATACCACGTCCCAAGCTTCCGGTATACCGTGTTGCATACCACACATATATACAGTATATATAAATCCAGTACAAGTGCCCTCTTCCGGTGGTATATATTACCACTCCACACTGCCTTGTATACGTTGCATGCACACATAATACAGTATATATAAATCCAGATCGCAGTGCACTCTTTTCCGGTATTACACACTCCGATGCCTGTATACGTGTGTGCATGGCACACAATATATACCGATATATAAATCCAGTACACAGCTGCCCTCCTTCTCGGTTATTATACCCACTCCAGCTGCCGGTATACGTGTGCCATACACACACATTATATACCGTATTATAAATCAGGTAGCCAGTGCTCTTTCATGGTATTACACACTCCAGCTGCCTGTATACGTGGTGCATACACACACATAGATCCGTATATATAAATCCGGTACACGGTGCCCTCTTCCTGGCGTTACACCCCTCCCAGCTGCCTGTATCTTGCTTCTCCCGTCTAGCTGTCACTCATCCTCTCTGCTCACCTGAGCAAGCCCTGCACACTGGTCTGCAGTAAGAGGCGATAGTCCAGGGGAGGGGAGATACTAAGTCTGGGCTGCACCCTGAGCTGGGGATTTCTATTCATTCATCTTATTCATGTTCCTTATTCTACTTATCTGCATTTATTGTCTCATAACCATATCTCCTCTCACCCCCCCTCTCCCACCCCCCCCTCTTTCAGTGTGTGTGTGGGTGTGATGTGTGTGTGTGTGTGTTGTGTGTGTGGTGTTTGTGTATATTCTTATAGGTGAGAGCGTGAGCAGAGCGTGGGGCCCCCCCACACAGGGAGACCCCCGCCAGAGAGGACGCTTATCCCCACCTGTAGCCTGGGAGCGCTGCAGAGTCATCAACGCCTGAAGCTATTGGCGACAAAGCTCTGAGGCCCATGGACATTGCGCCGCCAGGAAGTAGCGCACGAACGAGGCAACAGGACTGCACTTTAAGGCGGTTCTCGCAGTCCATGCCGTTAGGGCGGGCTTGGGGAGCGTTGCGTGAGAAACTCAGTTCAATATTTCTCAGCGCGACGACAGTCACGGGAGGGACGGTTCGACCCCAAGAGGGCGAGCCACTCCGTGAACGCACTCAGGACCTCCGCACCCCCATCGCCATCGGCGTCTAGCATGACTCAGGGAAAGCAACCAGCTACTCCGCGCGCCTCCGCAGGAGCAGAAGGCCCCAGACTACCCGGCCGATCGTCGCTTTGAACTTCTGCACATGTGATGTGCATCACAGGGCTGGTTCTCAAGGAGGGTGCACGTCCGTCTCCAGGTGAACAGACAAACCAGACGCTTGGGAAAGCGGGAACAAAGAAGCGGACATCTGGTGCATTATTCATGTCCAAGGTTCAAAACCAACAAGGTCAGAAGTGGTAGGGATACTGGAGCGACACGATTTTCCAGGAAGAGAAGTGTCGGAATGCCGGTATACTAGGGGGTAGTAGGGTTTATTCTTCCTACATTAACGGTCTGGGAGTAAGGTAACGGTGGACGTAATCGTCTGTTTGGATTGTTCTCGATATATCTTAGATAGAGAGATATATATATAGGCGGGGGGGATAGGGGACTGGCTACATGAGAGATTAGAGAGTATGGGAGGATGAATATAGTAGTAGTAGACAGAGCAGCTAGCCAGCAGTGATAGAAGGCAGAGGGGGGTGTCAGCATAAACGCATGACAGTTTACAGCACCCACAACACAGACCAGGACACACAGACCAACACTGAACAGGGACACACACCACTCTCAAGCAGCATCACGACCACGCACAAAATAAACATCCGACACGACACACACCGATCACACACATCACACACAGCACACCACACACACACACCCACACTACACACAAACACACACACACACAACACTCACACACACGAAACACACAGACTAACACATCACACACACAGGACACACACAACCACACCACAACACACCCACACAGGGACACACACCACAACACACAGGACATTAACACAACAACACACCTAACTTACACCACACACAACACAAATACACACAGACACAAACAGGACACAACACAGCACGACACAACACACACACACTACACACCCCCATACACAAACATACACACTACCACAACAATTACCACATCACAGCACACACAACACAGCACAGTACACAACACACACACACACTATACACCAACATTCACACAAATGTTACACAGACACCACCCAAACACCACACACAATTACACTCACACACACACACACCCACACACACACACACACACACCACACACACACACGCACACACACCACACCATCACACCACACACCACCCACACACATTAACACCAGAACAACATGTGTGTGGTTTGTCGGGCGCGTTATCAACTCCAGTGATTTGTAAATTGATTTATTCGAAATGTGTAAATATTTGTACAATGCAAACAGCACAGAGTGGAAAGAAGTAGAGGAGCCGACAACAGAAATAACACACGATATTTCCTCCGACGGATCCGCACCACCCCTGGCGCATTACATAGCACCTGACACTCGGCACGCGCGCCCAGCTGCTACGCGATATCGTGCGCAGTTCTGTGCGCGGGCGTATTATTTGGCCGTCTCGTCCCGGTATTTCGGATGCGCTATGTTATTCTAAGGGCATAGACGGGCTTATGACGAGAAGGGTTCCTGTCGGCGATCTGGCCGGGAAAATAAAGGACACAACAGTGTACTCGACCTAGAGCAGTGCACCCTCCCCGTTCCGTGGAAGGAGGTCGCTGGCGAGAGGCTGCTCACGCGCAGGCCGGAAGCCTCCTACAGCGTCGCTGACGGCATTCTACTTGGGCTCCATTCATCCTGATCATCTGTACTCGGGGGATGTTTCCAAATGTCGCAGTCTCAAGCCTCACCCCCCCCCCACACCCCAACATTGGTAAGGTTTTCAGGATAGTCTCTGAGACTGCTTCTAAGCAATAGTCTGGGCTCGATCAGAAGAGAATGAGCTACAGTCTAGACTTCTGATTGGCCACATGGATTGAAGCATGGTGACTTTGCTGCCACCTGTGCTGAGAAAGCAGGGACTGTGAGCACAAGCGCAGTGCTGAGCAGGGAGGAGTACTCTGAAAAGTGAGTATGAGGTGGGGGGGGGGGGTGGGTACTTGAGGGACTGGAGCTGAGCACCCCAGCTCTATACAAGCGGATCTCACTAAAGTTCCGTAACCTTAGTACCCCCTGCGTGTTACTCCTCACATGAGAGCGAGCAATTGTCTTCATTTGTTTACTAAACGATATTTTCTCTCTCTCTCTCTCGTCTCCTCTCTCTCTCTCTCTCTCCCTCTTCTCGTCTCTCTCTCTCTCCCTCTCTTCTCTCTCTCTCTCTCTCTCTCTCTCTCTCTCTCTCTTCTACCTCTCTTCCCTCCTCCCTCTCTCCTCCCTCTTCTCCCTCTCTCCCTCTCATCCCTCTCTCCCTTCCTCTCTCCCTCTCTCGCCCTCTCCCTCTCTCCCTCTCTTCCCTTTCTTCTCCCTCTCTCCCTCTCCCCTCTTCCCCATCCTGTATATTTAATTATTTATTTTATTTATAAAAATTTTACCAGGGTAATACATTGAGATAACCTCGTTTTCAAGTATGTCCTGGCACAGAGTTAGGACAATAATATTGGTTACCGATAGAGTTTACATAAATGAACATGGTATAACTTACATACAAGACCATTGCGTGCGCAGTTACGATCATATATATTATATGGCGTATGAAACAGTTACAGACCAGTTTAAATGTGAGACTCTTTAGTTTATGAAAGGACTTAGACTGGTGTGGATGTAGAGTCTCCGGCCGACTGTTCCAAGTTTTGGGGTGCCCGGTAAGAGAGGATGAGGCGTGGCTGATACTTTGCTTAACCTTGTGACGCATTAACAAGTCTTTTGGAGTCAGATCTCAGGTTATAGTATGCGTGGGGTTGGGTGAGGACTTGTTCAGGTAGCTGGGTAGCTTGCCCAGAAGTATTTATAGTATATCCCCCCTCTCTGACTCTACCCCCTCTCTGACCCCCCCTCTCTCTCATCTCTCTGACTCCCCCTCTCTCTCTCACTCCCCCCTATCTCCCCCCATCTCTGTATATCCCCCCTCTCTAACTCCCCCCTCCCTCCCCCTCTCTCTGACTCCCCCTCTCTTTCTCTCTCTCTCCGCCCATCTTCTGTATCTCCCCCCTCTCTGACTCACCCTCTCCTCCCCCTCTCTCTACTCCACCCTCATCTTTCACCCTCTCTGACCCCCCCTCCTCTCTCACCCCCCCTCTCTCACCCAGCTCTGTATTACCCCACCTCTCTCACCTCCCTCCCCCTCTCCCCCCCCCCCCTCTCTCTCCCTCTCTCACGGTCTTGTCTCGTCTCGTAAAAATAGGACCTTCTATGTATCTACGAATGAAACTATATCCTGCGCTTCAACTGGTTGAAATAAATACGTGGAAAATATATGTCATCAAAAATGATTGACGGATAAGCCCCGGGTCAATTAATTAACATCGTATGCTGTGACACATGTTGGCGTTCTGCGGAGGTGGAATTATAGTGTAGCAAAGATTTGAAGCATCGCACAGCCACACGGTACCAGGGTCAGCTTAAATCAAACGTATCTTTTATTATGCCACGGATAAAAAGCAGGCACAAAAACACTCCCCGACGCATTTCGCACTGGTTGGGGCTTTATAAAGGTGTGCTTGAGCACCCATACGCAAACTTTGCTATCGAGATGATACTGTACATAGCTTTCCAAAACCTCAAAGGTTTCTTCTCCATGGGGCTTCACACTCGGTGCCAGTCAGTGTCTTCTCACATGAGCCGCTCTTCTCCCAGTGTTTCCCTGCTTCCACACTCGTGAACGATCAGTTGTCTGTTACTCACTGAGCCGCTCCTTCTCCCAGGTCCCACTGCTTCACACTCAGTGCCAGTCAGTGTCTTCTACTCAGCTGAGCGCTCCTTCCCTCCCAGGTTCCCTGCTTCACACTCCTGCCACCGTCGTAGTGTCTTTATCAACTGAGCCGACTCCTTCTCGAGGTTCCCCTGCTACACAACTTCAGTGCCAGTCAGTGTCCTTTACTCACTGGCCGCTCATCTCCCAGGCTCCCTGATTCCACTCCTTGCATCAGGGTATTTACTCACTGAGTGCCCTTCTCCAGTTCCCTGCTTACACTACAGGGGCAGTCAGTGTCTTGTATCACTGAGCGCCTACCTTCTCCAAACGTTCCCTGCTTCCACTCAGTGCCATCATTGTCTGTTACTCACGAGCCGCTCCTTCTCCCAGGCTCCTGCATACACTCAGTGCCAGTCAGTTTTTACTCATGAGCCGTCCGTCTCTCCAGCTCCCCTGCTGTCACAATCAGTGCACAGTCCGGATGTCTTACTCACTGGAGCGCCTCCTCTCCCAGGAATCGCCTGCTTTCCACATCAGTGCCAGTCAGGTCCTTTACTCACTGAGCCTGCTCCTGCTCCCATGTTTTCCCCTGCATCACACTCATGCACTCAGGTGTCTTTACTCACTGATCCATCTCCTCCCAGGTCCCCGTTCACAACATGCCAGTCAGTGTCTATTTACTCACGGACGCTCACTTCTCCCAGGTTCCTGCTATACAACCCAGTGCCAGTCAGTGTCTTAACTCACTTACCTTCCTTCTCCCAGGTTCCCATGCTTCACACTAGTGCAGTCGTGCTTTACTCAACTGGAGCGCTCCTTCTCCCAGGTTCCCCTGCTTCACAACTCAGTGCCCAGTCAGTGTCTTTACTACACTTGAGCTGCCTCCTTCTCCCGGTTCCCCTCATCACCTCACTGCTCAGTCAGTGTCTTTACTATCTGAGCCACTCCTCCCAGGTTACCCTGCTTCACACTCAGTGCCAGTCAGTGTCTTTGACTCACTGAGCACGTCCTTCTCCAAGGCTCCCTGCTTACAACTCAGACCCCAGTCAGTTCTTTACCATAAGCCGTCCTTCTCCCAGGTCCCCTGCCACACTCTTGGCCAGTCCCAGTGTCTTACTACTGATCCGCTCCTTTCCCCAGGCTCCCCTGCTTCACACTCGGTGCCAGTCAGTGTCTTTACTCCTGAAGCCGCCTTTCCCAGGTTCCCCTGCTCACACCAGTGCCAGTCAGTGTCTTTACTCCACGATGCCGCTCCTTCTCCCAGGTTCCCCTGCTTCACACTCGGTGCCAGTCAGTGTCTTTTACGCACTGACCGCTCCTTCTCCCAGGTTCCACTGGCTTCCATCAGTGCACGTCCGTGTCTTTATCTCACTGAGGCGCAGTCCTTCTACCCAGTTCCCTGCTTCACACTCAGTGCCCGTCAGTGTCTTACTCACTGAGCCGCTCCTTCTTCCCAGACTCCCCTGCTACACACTCAGGCCAGTCAGTGTCTTTACCACTGAGCCGCTCCTCTCCCAGACTCCCCTGATTCACACTCAGTGCCACTTAGTGTCGTTACTCACCGAGACGCTCCTCTTCTCCACTAATTTTAATACCGTTTTTAAGTGTTTATTTGGATTGTATCCTCTTTCTGTGTTCCACACATAATCTCCCATGGCATATAATTAAGAACGTAAGTACATATGTGTGAAATCACACTTTTCTCCACTGAAACATTACCTGTACATTAGGCGTAGGATTTTTTTATCACTATATGTCCAGCGAACCCTGAAAGTAGATTATGCCTTCTACGGGTCAGAGGGCGACTATCTTTAGATACGCCCTGAAGGACATCCTGCCAGCCCCGAGAGGACCAAGCAACCTCATGGTTTACCCAAGACCGTTAATACCTTTCCTCTATTCAATTAGTATTTACTTGTAGTAATATAGTAGTGTCAGTAATATATCGTATAGCATATAGGTCTATATTATAACGCCATGTATCTGTGTTACTGGCAACACGGGCCAGGGTTAAAGCACAACTATCATAGCAGCCACTTTTTCTCACCTTTTGCCACAGGTCCCTCCAATTGAATAAATCTCACCGTAATCGTCTCCCGTATACCCATTGTCACGAACGTGCTCCTTGTGTGAGCACGTGATTTTAGAGATGCAACCGGATAGTACACACTGGCTTATCGTGGAAACAGGTCAACTGTTGATTTATGAATGGCTCCAGTTAGCTTAACTCAGCCCCTTTCCAAAGCACCAAGTCATGCTATATTTTCTTCTTCCTTTATTTGGAAGCATCAGTCTATACGGCACTTGGTGAACGGTATGGTGTAGTGAGAGAGTGCTTCCCCCTTGGGTGCTTTATAATCAGAGGCAGTAAAAAGCGAAATGGCACTTGCCAAGGAGGGTGTGTAGCATAGGAGTACTCACTAGCCCAGCATGGTAGGAAGGAAAAGAAAGTGTAGTTTGAATGGTTGTTAACGCAGGAATAGGTCAGAGCTAACTACTGTGAAAACAGACAAGGGAGATGGTTAAAAGTCCATTTAACTTGGAGGACTAGGCTTATGTAACTAGTGTCAGCAGACGGGAGAGAAAAATACATAAATGTAATCCATTCCATCCGCACTAGTGAGTGAAGCTGCAGGAAAGCTTACCGACCCAAATACGCTAGCAGGACGAGCTCAAGAGGGGGGGGGGGGGGGGAACAGGGGGAGCAGAGACAGATATTCCGGTTCCAGGACAAGGATATACGGATAATAACCGCCGACTCTCAGCTCTTACTTCACAGGTACTTCAAATGAGTTAATATTTCCCACACTCCAGACAACTAGATGACTGTTTAATTTAACAAGCATTGTTTTGTTTGTCTAGTAAAATCCATTTACAAAGTCCCACCCCTTCCTCTCTTCTGAACCACAGAACTCTGGCACACCCCATAATGAGGCCCTCCCCCTCTCTAGCAGTTGCACCCCATTGTATCTAGTGACTGCCTGGTCACATGATCTTCCACCAGAGGAACTTGCATCTTGGTCCATCTCTGCTGCACTGACGGCCAGTCTGTAGTGAAACAAAAGAACACTAAACATGGCGGTTCTCTGCCGCACCCACCGGAGCCCCCCGGCGACGCGCTCGCCTCCCGCAAACTGGAGGTAAGGAGAGAGAGAACCGGGAGTCGGGGGGCCGGAGGGGAACATGGCTCACAAATCACACAAATACTCACATAACACACAACACACCACACCAAACCACCCTGAAGAAGAGATCTGTTTGTGGACATGAAAACATCCATTTTTTCCTATCGACTCTAAATACACTTTTTTGAACAGTCTTCAAAGTTGTTGCTGGTGTCTATTCTTCCAACACATTGTTTGGCGAAGTATATTTTGCTATTTGATACCCTTACACAGAGGTGCACAAAAAGGGGGGGACGGGACCGGTTACGAGGAGGCCGCGCCGTTTTCCCCCCCCGCAGTTACGGTAAAATGAAATGCCGAGGGGTAGGCGTGAGGGCCTACTGATAACTACACCTGCTCTCTGAGGGTCTCGGCGACTCGTCGAGCCACGGCAAGCGCCGTCAAATGACGCGGACGGGGTCACTTGACATTAGACCGAGTCACTATTGGAGCAGAGGGGGGAGACGGGGGGGGGGGGAGGGGGCGCAGCTCAAAGAAGTTACGCACCCCCTCTCTTAACGGTACATGTCAGCAGCACTGTGATCTACTGTTGGTTTGTTTTTTTTACATTGGAGGATATGCTTAACTGAAATCATTGGTTGTAATTATAATGTAATGTATGTAGACCCTCTGCCCATCGCCCTGCAGGTCAGCTACCTGGTAGCGCAGTGCAGTGCCAGGGTTAACGGCTCCCCCAGGCTAGGAGGTGTATCAGTGTCCCTATGCTTGTTATCTTGGCTGGTTGCATTCCAGTTTTTGGCCTAGTGATGTTTGGAAAGTGCTGCCAGGAGGGAGCCCATGTAGCTATCTTAGTAAGCAGTGCCCTCTCCTGGGTATTCACACCTCCAGCTGCCTGATAACGTGTGCATGTCACTACATATATCAACGGATATATAAATCCAGTACACAGTGCCCTCTTCATGGATTATACCCACTCCAGCTTCCTGTATACGTGTGCAACACCACATATATACAGTATATAATAAATCCAGTACACAGTGCCCTCTCCTGGTATTCATTACCCACTCCCAGCTGCCTGTATACGTGTGCTACACAATATATACAGTATATAAATCCAGTACCACATGCCCTCTTCACTGCGTTACAACCACTCCCATCTGCCTGCTATACGTGTGCATACACACATATATACAGTATATTCAATCCACAGTACCACGGTCCTCTTCTCTGGTATTATACCACGTCCCAGCTGCCTGTATACGTTTGCATACCACACATATATACCAGTATATATAAATCCAGTACACGTGCCCTCTGTCCGGTGGTATATATACCACTCCAGCTGCCTTATACGTTGCTGCACACATAATACAGTATATTATAAATCAGATCGCAGTGCATCTCTTTTCCGGTATTACACACTCCGACGCCTTTATACGTGTGTGCATGCACACATATATATACCGGTATATATAAATCCAGTACACAGCTGCCCTCCTTCTCTGGTATTATGACCCACTCCAAGCTGCCGGTATACGCTGTGCATACACACACATATATACCGTATATAAATCCAGACCAGTGCTCTTTCATGGTTTACACACTCCCACTGCCTGTAGTACGTTGTGCATACACACACATAATCCAGTATATATAAATCCGGTACACGGTGCCCTCTTCCTGGGTTACAACCTCCAGCTGCCTGTATTTCGCTTCTCCCTGAGCTCTTAGCTGTCACATCCTCTCTCTGCTCACCATGAGCAGCCCTCACACTGGTCTGGCAGTAAGAGGCGATAGTGTCCGGGGAGGGAGATACAAGTCTGGCTGCACCCTGAGATGGGATTTCTATCATTCATCGTATTCATGTTCCTTATTATACTATCGCATTTATTCATCTCAATAACATATCTCCTCTCACCCCCCCCCTCACCCCCCCTCTTTCAGTGTGTGTGTGTGGTGTGATGTGTGTGGGTGTGTGTGTTGTGTGTGTGTGTGTTGTGTATATTCTTATGAGGTGAGAGCGTGAAGCAGAGCGTGGGCCCCCCCAAGGGAGACCCCCAGCTCAGAGAGGGACGCTTTATCCCTCACCTGTAGCCTGGGAGCGCTGCAGATCACAGACGCCTGAAGCGTATTGGCGACAAAGCTCTGGGCCCCTCGGACATGTGCGCCGCAGAACGTGGCGCACGACCGAGGCAAACAGGGACTGCCTTAAGGCAGGTTCTCGCGTCCATGCGGTACGGCGGAGGCTTGGGGGAGCGTTGCGTGAGAAACTCAGTTCAATGATTCTCAGCGCGACAGACAGGTCACGGGCAGGGTCGTTCGACCCCAATGAGGGCGAGCCGATCCGTGAACGTCACAGGAGCCCCACGACACCCCCAGCCCGACGTACTAGCATGACCAGGTGGAAAGCAACACAGCTACTCCGTCGCGCACTCCGCAGGCGGAGAAGGCCCCAGACTACCCGCGATCGTCGACTTTGAACTTCGCACATGTGTGTGCATCAAGGGCTGGTTCTCAAGGGGGTGCTACGTCCGCTCCAGGTGACAGACAAAACCAGCGCTTGGGACAAGCGGAACAAGAAGCGGACATCTGGTGCATTATTCATGTCACAAGGTTCAAAACCACAAAGGCTCAGACGTGGTAGGGACTGGGGGAATCCGTATCCAGGAAAAGGGAATGATGTGGTCGGAAGTGCCGGTAAAGTACTAGAGCGGGGTCATAGGATTTATTGCTTCCTACATCAACGTCTGTGAGGGTGAAGGTCGAGTGGACGTAATGCGTCCTTTTCGGAATTTTTGTTGATAGTATCGTAGATAAGAAGATATAGTATATATCGGGGGGTATTTAGGGGACTGCTACATGAGATATAGAGTATATGGGATGGTGAGATATATATATAGCAGAGTAACACCCAATGGATAGAAGACAGGGGGGGGTAGTTCACATAAAACGTATGTCACTAGTTTACAACACACCACAACACACCAAAGGCAACAGCACAGTCACACAGGCACACACACACTCACAACACACACGCACACACGGCACAACCCTAAAATCGACACGGCACACACCACACACACATACACACATCAGCACACACACACACACACGCACACACACACAAGACACACACACACACAAGCAATACACACACGAACACACCACTTACACACACACACACAGGGCACACACACACCACACACACACACCACACACAGTTTACACAGCACCACACACACACAGGCACTACACATCACACACCTCACACACACCACACAAAACCAACTACACACAGACACAAACAACACAACACACACGACGACAACACACCACAACACACCCCACTACACAGGAACAGGACACGATACACACAGACAAGTACCACATCACACACACAAGCAACACAGTCACAGTAACAACACACACACACAACACACCAACATACCACACAACACATGACACATACACACACCCAACACCACACACAATTCACATCACACAACACACACCCAACACACACACAGCACACACACACACACACACCACCACACTCACACATACACCACACAGCCCACCCACACACATTACACAAATACAGTGTGTGTTTGTCGGGCGCGCTTATCAACTCCAGTGATTTTAAATTGATTTATTCGAAAATGGTAAATATTGTGTACAATGCAAACAGCACAGAAGTGGAAAAGAAGTAGAGGGCGAACACAGAAAAAACACAACAGATATTCCCTCCGACGGATCCGCACCTGCACATTACATAGACACCTGACACTCGGCACGCGGCCCAGCTGCTACGCGATAATCGTGCGTCAGTTCTGTCGCGGGCGTATATCTGAGCCCTCTCTCGGATTTCGGAATTGTGGCAAATTTAGGGCAAGACAGGGACATAGACGGAGAGTTCTCGGCGATTGTCCGGGAATAAAAAAGGACCACACAGTGATATGCGCTGAGCAGCAAACCTCCCGTCCGTGGAACATGGAGGCGCTGGCGAAAGAGGTGCTCAGCCAGGCCGGAAGCCTCCTACAGCGTCGCTGACGGCCATTCTTTGGGGGCTCCATCAGCCTGATCATCCTGTACTCGGGGGATGTTCCAATTTCCAGTCTCAAGCCTCACCCCCCCCCCCACCCCAAATTGTAAAGGTTTCAGGATAGGAAGTCTCTAGCTATCGAGCATAGTTACTGGTGCTCCGATCAATCGAGACGACTACATCTAGCATCTGATTGAGCCACATGTGATTGAAGCATGGATGACTTGTGCCACCTGTGCTGAGAAGCAGGGAACTGTTGAGACAAGCAGCAGCGTGCTGAGCAGGGAGAGGATACTGAAAAGGTGAGTATGAGGTGGGGGGGGGGGGGTGGGTACTTGAGGGACTGGAGCTGAGCAACCCAGCTCTATACAAGGGACTCCACTAAAGTTCCTGTAACCTTATACCCCCTGCGTGTTAACTCCTTCACACTGAAGAGCGAGCATTGTCTTCATTTGTTTACTAAACGATATTTTCTCTCTCTCTCTCTCGTCTCCTCTCTCTCTCTCTCTCTCCCTCTTCTCGTCTCTCTCTCTCTCCCTCTCTTCTCTCTCTCTCTCTCTCTCTCTCTCTCTCTCTCTCTTCTACCTCTCTTCCCTCCTCCCTCTCTCCTCCCTCTTCTCCCTCTCTCCCTCTCATCCCTCTCTCCCTTCCTCTCTCCCTCTCTCGCCCTCTCCCTCTCTCCCTCTCTTCCCTTTCTTCTCCCTCTCTCCCTCTCCCCTCTTCCCCATCCTGTATATTTAATTATTTATTTTATTTATAAAAATTTTACCAGGGTAATACATTGAGATAACCTCGTTTTCAAGTATGTCCTGGCACAGAGTTAGGACAATAATATTGGTTACCGATAGAGTTTACATAAATGAACATGGTATAACTTACATACAAGACCATTGCGTGCGCAGTTACGATCATATATATTATATGGCGTATGAAACAGTTACAGACCAGTTTAAATGTGAGACTCTTTAGTTTATGAAAGGACTTAGACTGGTGTGGATGTAGAGTCTCCGGCCGACTGTTCCAAGTTTTGGGGTGCCCGGTAAGAGAGGATGAGGCGTGGCTGATACTTTGCTTAACCTTGTGACGCATTAACAAGTCTTTTGGAGTCAGATCTCAGGTTATAGTATGCGTGGGGTTGGGTGAGGACTTGTTCAGGTAGCTGGGTAGCTTGCCCAGAAGTATTTATAGTATATCCCCCCTCTCTGACTCTACCCCCTCTCTGACCCCCCCTCTCTCTCATCTCTCTGACTCCCCCTCTCTCTCTCACTCCCCCCTATCTCCCCCCATCTCTGTATATCCCCCCTCTCTAACTCCCCCCTCCCTCCCCCTCTCTCTGACTCCCCCTCTCTTTCTCTCTCTCTCCGCCCATCTTCTGTATCTCCCCCCTCTCTGACTCACCCTCTCCTCCCCCTCTCTCTACTCCACCCTCATCTTTCACCCTCTCTGACCCCCCCTCCTCTCTCACCCCCCCTCTCTCACCCAGCTCTGTATTACCCCACCTCTCTCACCTCCCTCCCCCTCTCCCCCCCCCCCCTCTCTCTCCCTCTCTCACGGTCTTGTCTTCTCGTAAATAGGACCTTCTATGTATCTCACGAAATGAACCTGAGGATCCTGCGCTTCCACTGGTGGAAATACATACGTGGAAAATATATGTCATCAAAAATGATGACGGATAGCCCCTGCATTAATAACACGTGCTGTAACACATGTTTGGCGTTCTGCGGAGGTTGGAATTATAGTGTAAGCAAGATTTGAAGGCATCGCCACAGCCACCACGGTACCAGGGTCCCTTAAATCACACGTATCTTTTATTACTGCCACGGATAAAAGCAGGCACAAAACACTCCCCGACGCATTTCGCCGGTTGGGCTTTATAAGGTGTGCTTGATCACCCATACTCGCACACTTTGCTACGTATGATACTGTACATAGCTTTCCAACACCTCAAGGTTTTCTTCTCTCCATTGTGCGTGTCAGCCCATTTAAAGGATACATTCGGTATATCAGCATGTGCTAGAAGTGCGATGAAGAAGCCCNNAGTGGTCATGCCATTGCCTTTTGAAGGGCGTGAACCAAGGTTGTCTACTTGTGCCCTTGTGCAAGTCCCTTTATCTGCCTGTGTCTCAGGTACCACAGTCAGATTGTAAGGTCTACAGGGGCAGGGGCTCCTTGTGCCGTCGAAATTCTCTGTGTATACTGTCTGCGCTCCATAAGGAACCTGGATATAGTATTGTTCTATCCTAACGTGATGAGTACGGGTTGAGATGAACTCTGGGAGTCTTCAAGCGGAGTGGTGAGGCTTGTAGCTGAAGGTCAGGGTCAGAGGCTGGGGCAATAGCACAGGTGTGACTCACCATGTGTGGAGAGGCTGTAATACCACCGCGCCTTCTCTTCAATGTGGAGCAGGAAGTGGATTCAATGCCAAGACTCATGAAGCCAACTCCCAAACTTTCCAAAAAGGTGTGTTAGAAACAGATGGATATCTAACCCCGAATACCGACAGGTCAAGGGGACCCGGCCCAGCAAGAAGACGACGTGGAAAAACATGACACATAGTTTCACCATCACCGCGGCTGTCTTCCATTAGGGCAAGGGGTGGCCAACTCCACTCCTCAAGGGCCACCAACGGGTCGGGTTTTAAGGAAACCTCTGCTTCAGCACGGGTGACGCAGTCGATGACTGGGCCACTTGATTGAGCCACCTGTGCTGATGCAGGGAATGATTGAGCCACCCGTGCTGAAGCTGGGCCTGATTGCGCCACCTGTGCCGAAGCTGGGACTGAGTGAGCCACCCGTGCTGAAGCAGGGATATCCTTAAAACCCGACCCGTTGGCGGCCCTTGAGGAGTAGAGTTGGCCACTCCTTGCTCTAATGGATGAAAGCGGCAGTGATGGTGAACCTCTGCTTGCGCGTCTTGCATTTCCTCTCCTTGCTGGGCGGGGCCCAGTTCACCTGTCTGTATTCCGCTTGGATATCCACCTGTTTCTAACACACCTGGAGGAAAGGTCGGGAGACCGACATTCATTCACTCCACTTCCTGCTCCCCCCTCTGCTAAAAGCACATACTGTATGCTGCTCATTTTACACGCTTATTTTACTCTTGTCGGATTTAAGCGCGTTATCTTCTTGCGATCTTGCCTTTTGTCTTTCTCTGTCTCCAATGTACTCGGAGTCTCGACGCCCTCTGCTTGGTGGGCTTTCTAAGGAGTACAAAGGCTGCAAGCACCGTCAGTATCGCAATGTGCGTTGAATTGGTTTCCTTAGAGAATTTGTATAACAGTTGTCTGACGTCTGCGTATCATATTTTCACTGATGATGTTTCTTTGTTGCCCGTATACAGGTATTATTGATACATGATCGGTGGCGGATTTAAAAATCTGTCGCCCACAGGCGCTTATCCTCCTCCTTCAGCGTCGCAGCATCAAATGACGTTGTGATGTCACACAACGCTGTTTCCATGACAACGCGACACCATGCGTCGTCACGCGACCATGTGATGTCGCCGCGTCTTTCGACACAGCGACGCTAAAAGGAGGAGGAGAGTGGCATGAAGGAGGTAAGAACTCTACAGGCCACCCCGGCAATCAGTGGGTAACTGAGCGCCGGGGGGGGGGGGGGATCCCCTGGATATGGTCTAGGACGTTTGCCCGTGACCAAAACGCCGCCGTGACATTTCTCCGCGATGCCCTATTGTTGCCGCGCTGTGCCCATCCGCTCCCATCGACACGCCAACATGCACTGAGCTTGTCGGAGCAGTGTCGAGCTCGGAAGGCCCGGCTTCTGTCCCGGCGGTGGAATGCCGGCTGCGTTTTGGTCACGACCCCCCAAAAACATTCTCTTTATATGGGGGGGGGGGGGGGGGGAGGGGGACATTTTGCCACCCCAAGCCCCGGGCCTAATGGAAAATCCGTTACTGTATATGAGGATTAGGTGTCAATATCAGGAGCCATTCATAATATGACACTATGACGCTGCCTGTGTCACACCCAATAGGTCACGTGACGTAGGGCGCCTTACTGCGCCTTGGTGCGCAATAGGGCGACCCGTAGGATTGGGAATACATTACGTGACTGGAGCTACTCGCAGCCTTCGTACAGACTCAAAGTGCACTGGAGATAATAAGATCGCTGGAGGATAAAGTGCTCAGATGTGACAACATAATAATATTAAACAGTGAAGGGGGCGCGGCTCCCGAGAGACAAGGTTTTTCTTACAAGCGTCTGAAGGGAAGCGGAGAGGGAATTCCAGGGCACAAACACACCCCACATCTCCAAGAAAAAAAATATATATATATAGCAACATGTCGGTGATTTTATATTATGGTCATGCCTTGAACGTGGCTCACAGGCTTTGGCCAAAGGGTTTAACCAAATGACCCCTTTTTCAAGAGATATGTAGGTATTTCACTGTGTATTTTTTGTCACATTGGATGCAGCTCTGGGCTTCTTTGTTCCTTGTTTTACACAATGATATGCAGGCATATAAATAGCACAATGGAAAGGGAGCAGCTCACGCGCGCTTCTGGTTATCGCTAAGCTATGCCAAACCCCACTATAAATAACAGAGAGGATATATATATATATATATATATATATATATATATATATACACCTACTGTATTATGTTATACATTCAATGTGCAGAGGAATTAGCTATATTTCATCCGTTTGAACCTGTGTACTGACAGATCCGCACGTGATGACATAGAGAAACGTGTGATATACCAGATATCAGTATAGACCCCCTATGGATTGATGTATGCTGCTGGTCAGCATTATTTTGTGCTTTACAGGCACACCCCGCATTAACGTACGCAATGGGACCGGAGCATGTATGTAAAGCGACACTGTACTTAAAGTGAAGCACTCCCTTTTCCCCACTTATCGATGCATGTACTGTGCTGCAATCGTCATATACGTGCATAACTGATGTAAATAACGCATGTGTAACAGGCTCTATAGTCTCCCCGCTTGCGCACAGCTTCAGTACAGGTAGGGAGCCGGTATTGCTGTTCAGGACGTGCTGACAGGCGCATGCGTGAGCTGCCGTTTGCCTATTGGGCGATATGTCCTTCATCGCGAGTGTACTTAAAGTGAGTGTCCTTAAACCGGGGTATGCCTGTACAGTGTCCAGCAAATAAATATATAATATTTGTTTAATAACATTGCTGTAATATGTTGCTGCACAAACGCAGCCATTTCACTGTTTGCCCAGGTAGTTTGGCATGCAGGGTTACTGTTGTATGGATGAGTATCAGCTGCGGCGGGAGTTCATTTGACACCCAGCGGCTCCCCTGGGACATATTCTGCTTATTCACTATGTGGATATAAGGGGCACTTTGTGCTGTTAGTTGAGTCAGAGGCAGAAGCTAAGCAGCAAGGACAGGAAGCGCGGAACCTGCAAACGTAGATACGCCAGCGCTGCGACGCGGAGCCATTAGTAACACAGGGGGTTCATGTACTTGCACATCTAGCAATGTAGTGTATGTTATACAGTGAGTCATGGCTGTGCCAACCCCCCCCCCCCCCCCAGGGCCCCATTGTCGGCAAGCCATTCGATACCCCCCCCCTCCCCTTACTGTCTAACACCCCCCACCTCTCTCTCATCCCGCACCCCAGCCTCCCTCTCACTCCTTAACCCCACCTCTCACCACTCGGCACTCCAACCCAACTCTCCCCCCACACCTCTCTCACGTCCCCCCCACCTCTCTCCCTCCCCCCCACCTCTCACTCACCTCCACTACCTCCCCCCCCTCTCTCACTCCCTCCCCACCTCATCTCACTCCCCCCCCCTCACTCCGCCCCCACCTCTCTCCACTACCCCCCACCTCATCTCCTCTTACCCCGCCCCACCTTCTTCACTCCCCCACCTCTCTCACTCCCCCCACCTCCTCACGCCCCCCACCCCACCGTCTCTCACCCCCCTCCCCTCTCTCACCCCACCCCCACCTCTCTCACCCCCACCCCCCCCACCTCTCCCCCCCCCACCTCTCTCTCCCCCCCCACTAATCTTCACTCCCCCACCTCTCTCTCTCATCCCCACCTCTCTCACTCCCCCCACCTCTCACTCCTCCCCCCTCTCTCACTCTTCCCCACCTCTCTCACTCCTCCCCACCTCTCTCATCCCCACCCCCACCTCTCTCTCTCATCCCCACCCCCCACTTCTCTCTTCTCATCCATCCCCACCCCCACCTCTCTCTCTCATCCCCACCCCCACTTCTCTCTCTCATCCCCACCCCACCTCTCTCTCTCATCCCCACCCCCTAGCTCTATCCCCCCCCCACCTCTCTCACCCCACCCCTCCCCTCGCTCACCACCGCCCCTCACCCTCACCTGTCCTCACTCCCCCCACTCTCTCCTCCCCCCACCTCTCTCACTCCCCCCCCCTCTCTCCCTCCCCCCACCTCTCTCTCTCACTCCCCCCCACCTCTCTCGCTCCCCCCCCCCCCCACCCCATCTCTCACTCCCCCCACCTCTCTCACTGCCCCCACCCTCTCACCACCCCCCCCCACAACACCCCCTCTCCACTCCTCCCGCCCCTCTCTCACTCCCCCCCACCCCCACCTCTCTCACCCCCCCACCCGCCCACTTCTCTCTCGGCACCCCCCCCCCACACCTTCTCTCACTCCCTCTCCCCCCCCCCACCTCACTCCCCCCACCTCTCTCACTCCCCATACCTCTCTCATCTCATCCCCACCCCACCTCCAATCCCCGCACCTCTCACTTCCCACCCCCCCACCTCTCACTCCCCCCACCTCTCTCGACCTCCACGCACCTCTCTCTCTCACTCCCCCCCCACTCCCTCTCTCTCTCTCACTCCCCCCCACCTCTCTCACTTCCCCCCCCAAATCCACACCTCTCACAATCTAATATCTATTTTAGTAACATAGGGCACGGTGGTCTGTTTGTTAATCGTTATATTAAAAATATATATTTTACTAGCTGAGAGACCCGGCGTTGCCCGTGAGTTAAATTTCCCGCTAGGAGGGGGGGGGGCACCATCTTAGGTGCCGCGTGGCAGCTGCAGGCTGCCTGCCCACTGCCTGTCCCCCCGCCGGGGAGGGAGGTGAGTTGGAGCGCCGGGATGGAGGGAGTGAGTTGGAGCGCCGGGAGGGAGGGAGGTGAGTTGGAGCGGCCGGGGAGGGAGGTGAGTTGGAGCGCCGGGAGGGAGGTGAGTTGGACGCGGGAGGGAGAGGTAAGTTGGAGTGCCGGGGATGAGAGGTGAGTTGAGTGCCGGGAGGAGGTGAGTTGGATGCGGGGATGGAGTGAGGAGTTGAGTTTGGAGGCCAGGAGGGGGAGGTGATTTGGAGCGCCGGGGAGGGAGGTGAGTTGGCGCCCGGGAGGGAGGTGAGTTGGAGCGCGGGAGGATGTGAGTTGAGCGCCAGGGAGGAGGTGAGTGGGCGCCGGGAGGGAGATGAGTGGAGCGCGGGAGGGAGGTGAGTGTGATGGGGGGGGAGAGGACAGAGAGAGTGTATGTGTTGGCCGAGGGGGAGAGAGTGTGTGTGTGTGTGTGTGGCCGAGGGGGAAGAGAGTGGCAGTTGGGTGACGTCACACCCACCAATCTGATTGGCCAGAGGCTGAGGACCAATCAGATTCACCGCAGCTAGTACCAACCTTTCGATTTTATATATTAAGATATATAGATACACATAGTAATTCAATGTATCCTTGTCTCTAAAATCTCCTAGAAGGACACAATCTTTAAACAGCAACAACACAAATTACTTGTGGTTGATGTATGTGAAAACCGGATTGGATATCACATTAGAAATACAGTACAGCTCAACCCCGCTATCACGCGATCCGTTACAACGCGAATCCGCTTATAGCGCGATGTGAGTGTGGCTCCCAATTTTCTTAATTATGAATACTTTACAACACGATTATTGGCGTCTTAAAGACTTTATTGTACAATGCATACAATTGTACATTATTTCTAACGCGATCCGCTTATAACGCGACGTGATTCTTTGGACCCCCAAGCACAGCGTTATAAGGGGGTTGAGCTGTATAGTTCAATTCATCAAAACAACACCACCACTTCAGTAGCTAGTTGATCATTTAGAAAAAAAATAATGGCAACATTCATGTATTTGCATATGGTGTATAGGTTACTCGTGGTTAATGTATATAAGAACCTGATTGAAAAGCAAATATAGTGCAATTCAACTAAACAACACCACCTTTTTAGTAGCTAGTTGATCATTAAGAGAAACCCACAATGGCAACAATTCATGTCCCTGCATCCGGTATATCCGCAAGGGTTTTTTTTTTTAACCTGGTGCTCTCCTTGTTGATAAATGTATTAGGCCTTGACCCCGCTGCCTACTACAGCGTCCGCTGCAGGGACGAAAGCCCTCCCCTCAATGGCGCCGGTCCCGCTGTGAGGGGGGGCCGCAGCGCTGGGGCGAGAGCTGCTCCTGCTCTCAATAGAATTGAGAGCAGGACTCGCGTCGAGCGTTACAGCACGCCCCCCGGCGGTTCAGCCAATGAGGGCAAACCTGCCGGGTGACGTCATGGCCGCGTCCCGTCACTCCCCTGCCACGCCCCCCTCAGTCTCTCTTCCTGCAGTGAGCTGCAGACCAGGTAATCGGCTGCACTCGCCGCCAATCTCGCGGGCGCGCGTTGCAGCGGAGATACCGGGGCCTTAGCCTTAGGCTCACTGATGTAATACAGCAAAGGGTGATACGCATGCATAAAATAGTTAGTATTTCCATTGGATAAAGAGTTCATCTTTAGGAGGAAGAAAAGTGATATCGGTATGTAACCCATGTTCCCCCCCCCCCCGGTCGCAGATTGGACCTCTAGGGCGTAGTGAGGGCGGATTACGTGTATGTTGGTGGTGCATACCTGTGAGGAACAGGAGGGCCTGAGTCTCCCGCGTTGGTATTGGGGATAACAGGGACAGGCTTCTGGGGTATATGCCTCCATCTTCTTAGCAGTCCTTGTGGTGCAGCGCCTCCATCTCTATAAGCCCCAGGGATATGGGGTGGGACCCTTACAGAGAAACCCTGGTCCCAGGGCGAATGATCCATATCTCACACAGTCTTTATATAAAAGCAGCAATGTCTCTTTATTGTCCTTAACACAGCCCTCAAGCAGCAGTTCATATGCACCGCAGCAGTTCATATACAGCAGTGCTTCCAATTGTAACAGGTGTATTCCTCCACTCCTCTCCTCCAGGCTGTACCCAAGCAGGATGGGCTGTTTGGGGCTTCAATACCCCAACCCCCACCTCCAGGATGTACTCTCTGGGTGAGGGTAGATCTTCCCCCCCCCCTCACCCCCTCAGCAGGGTGAGGGGCATTGGTCCACAGCACTACAGTGCTATCAGCTCTACTCAAGGTGCTGAGCGTCTCCTCTCCTATCTCCTTCAAACTCCCAGACCATCTCCTCTCTCTGCTCCAGCACTCTCTGCTCCCAGGACAGAACTTCACTACTCCACTCCCAGGACATAACCACTTGTCACTTACAGGAACAGGCAGAACTAACTTTAGACAGCCCCACCCCTCATGATGTCTCCAGGACCTCCCCTCTGTCTCAGGCCTGCAGACAGAGTCAGGGGCCTGCCTCTATCACTCAAGGCAGGGCTTGATGTGGGGGGAAAACCCATGATAACTACTGGCGGCCTGCCCTTAACAGGACTTACACCAGTAGGAGAAAGATATATAGCCCCCATTTCTTACCGGGGCTACCGCTATACAACCGGTTTCTGCCGTGTGTGTCGATCAGCATCCGTCCCCACCAGCTGACGTCATCCTCGTTACGTCGGCAATACCCGACGTTCGTTTTGCGCCGCAAGTGCGCTTCTTCAAGGGGGAGGAGCGGTAATTAGTGCGGGTAAGTGAGGTTTAAATATCCCTTCTCTGGGGCGGAGCAGGGGGCGTGTGCTTAAGTATGCAGCTTAATTGTATCAACCCCATAGTAGTTCCTATTGGGTGATAGGAGCACATACAGATATCCACAGTTCATATATCCGTTATTAATTAATCAAGGAATAATGCATATTGTAGGCTAAAGCTGCAAAATTACAGGCATTATTGAAATCCCTGCTCTCTGATTGGTTAAAATTCCGGGCATTATTTATTCAGTAATGCCCGGAATTTTTCACAGCTTGCAAAGTGTCTATTTCTAGCCAATCAGCTTTTCCTTTTGTCAGAACAGCTGTGAGACAGGGCAGGGGATTGGTCAGGAGGCAAGAACAGCTCTCAGACAGGGCAGAGGATTGGTCAGGAAGCAACAGCCAGACAGTGACTCCTCCCCGTACCCTCCATGAACAGAGCTCCACCGACAGTTGAGTAGAGGAGGGAAAGAGTGTATTTGTAGCTGCAAAGTAAGTGTCTGTCGGCAGAGTTTGTTTGTAGCTGCAGTTTCTATCTACCGTGTGTGTGCATGTGTCTGTGTCTGTCTGGCTCCTGCAGAGTTTGTGTGTGTGTGGCTGCTGCAGAGTTTGTGTGTGTGGCTGCTGCAGTGTGTGTGTGTGTGTGCCTCTTGCAGAGTTTGTCATCACCCTATTATTAAGCCCATCTGTAATACTTTCCTTGAGTACATTCTGAAATTTTGGAGTTGGATCTGTTCCTAGAGTTTTGTAACATTTATTGAGCACATTCGGAAAGGTAAGTCTCTTTATCAAGAATTACTGTATCAGAAGGTTCCAGAAGAACCTCCTTTATCAGAAGGCTTGATAATGATGGTAAAAAAAAATACAAAATATACTGTGACAAGCGCTATACCTAAATGTGACTGTGCAGTGCAAAAATGAATTAAACAGTGCAGTGCACAAAAAAAAAAAAAAGCAGCCTGGTGATCTACTGAGGAATATCCCAAAATAAACCTCTACACATGAATACAAATACAAAAATAGACATAAACCTGGCGCATGTGATATAAATGTGAAGTGATATTAAAGTCCAAAGTTAAAGGATATACAGACTGTAAGTCCCAATCCTGAAAGGTCAGCCGATGACAGATGGATTCAAAATCACAGTTCACAAAGTGTAAAGCATACAGTCCTCTTCATGTTGTATGTTCAACCTGCAGATGTGTGACATTAAGCAGAGAAACAGGACATTGCGCAGTATATTTGATGCCAATGTTGCACTTAATTTCTAAGCTCAATAGATTGCCTACTTACTAAAGAGATAAATACATGCAGGGGAGAATCTGTGCTTGGAGCCTTCTGTGTCCTGGTCGTTTTCGGTAAATCACGAACCCCTCGTGTGTCCTCCGCTACCGTGGATGTTTAGGAGGTCTCCCTTTCTGGAACGTAGTCTCCTGGATCAGTCTTAGGGTCCCTGCGGTCTTTTATTCTCCAGTGGGGAAAAAGAGGCAAAGGATTGCGCAGAAATAAAAACTTTTATTGGACGCCTACCTAAAACGTTAAAATAAAATACTCACAAAAGTCGGTGGTAAAATCAAAGAAGTGCCCGACCCAGCACACCCAAAAGCTGCACCTGTCTCTGAATGTCCGCCTCTTGCCGCGTGTACCTCGCGAGATCCGGCGCGGTTCGGATAACGTCACCGTCTCCTCTCAGTGACTACAGCTTGAGTGTGGGGGGCAGTACCTCTTAGCTCAAGCTGCTAGTCACTGAGAGGAGACGGTGACGTCATCCGAACCCGCCGAATCTCGCGAGGTCACGCGGGCACGGAGGCGGACATTCAGAGACAGAGTGCAGCTTTTTGGGTGTGCTGGGTCGGGCACTTCTTTGATTTTACACTCACCGACTTTTGTGAGTATTTAACTGTTTTAGGTAGGCGTCCAATAAAAGTTTTAATTTCTGCGCAATCCTTGCCCTCTTTTTCCCCACTGGAGATAAAAGACCGCAGGGACCCTAAGACTGATCCAGGAGACTACGTCCAGAAAGGGAGACCTTCCTAAACATCCCACGGTAGCGGGGACACCACGAGGGGTTCGTGATTTACCGAAAGCGACCGGACACAGAAGGCTCCAAGCACAGATTCCTCCCCTGCATGTATTTCATCTACTTCTAGTAAGTAGGCAATCTATTAGCTTAGAAATTAAGTGCAACATTGGCAATCAAATATACTGCGCAATTCCTGTTTCTCTCTGCTTAATGTCACACATCTCGGGTGAACATACAACAGTGAAGGACTGTATGCTTACATTTTGTGAACTGTGATTTTGAAACCATCTATCATCAGCTGCGACCTTTCAGATTGGACTTACAGTCTGTATATCCTTTAACTTTGGACTTTAATATCACTTCACATTTATATCACATGCGCCAGGTTTATGTCTATTTTTGTATTTGTATTGATAATGATGGTGTCATCTTTCTCTAGATCTTTAAGGGCTGTCATTTCTTGATGACCCACAGTAGGGTTACCCTTTTACGTTTTTTGTAGATTCATGATATCTTTTTGTACCAAGTGTGAACATGTCACCATTAGTACCCTTCAACCCCGTTATAACGCGATCCTACAGACGCGATCGCTTATAGCGCGATGTGATCATGGCTCCAGTTTTCGTATTTAATACTTTTACAACACATTATTGGTGTCTTAATACTTATTGTACAATGCATACAATTGTACGTTATTTCTACACGATCCGCTTATAGCGCGATTTTATTCTTTGGACCCCAAGCACAGCGTTTATAACGGGGTTGAGCTGTACATGTTTCCAATGGGCATAACTTAGATGTATATCTTACGTCCCAATTGTCCTTCACCTGGTGATCTTTCACCAGTCACCGAGGAGCGTATGTTCATAAGATCTGTAACAGAAGAGTCTAGAGGGGAATGTCCGTGACTGAAGCGAAAGTGGGTCATGGAGCAAGACAATATCCCAAACACACAACGCAGATCTACCAAAGAATGGCTGCAGAAGAAAAATTCCTCGTTTTAGAATAGCCTAGTCCAGGGATGTCCAACTATAAGGCCCCCCGGGGGCCCAACACGTACCCCGGATCGTTTTAAAAAATTTCCCTGGTTTGGGCCATGAAAAGGACAGCGGCTGCCGGCTGCATCAGCACTACAGCTTCGAGGACAGGCAGGGCTGCCGGCTGCATCAGCACTACACTTCGACAGCAGGCTGGCCGCTGCATCAGCACTACAGCTTCAGGACAGCAGGGCTGGCCGCTGCATCAGCACTACAGCTTCAGGACAGCAGATGGCGCTGCAGAGGCATCTTCTGTCTCCTCTCAGTGCATTGTTAAAGCAGCAGTTCAAGTAATATCCTACACGGGTTGTGTTTTTAAATAAATCAGTTCTTGCGATGAGAAAATACTTGTAGCATTAAAAAAACAAAGAATGTTTAAAGACATTTTTTAATGTTTCTAATGTAGGAAGCATTTCCAAAGTGACAGCCCCCTTCCCCTTCTGAAGGTCTTCTGGCTCTTGAGACCCGCCCTCTCTCTAGCAGTGAACCAATTGCACGGTCTGACCTTGGGGTGAATTTGCTGGGGCGTCCACTCCTGGAGAATTGGCAACTGTCTTGAATGTTTTCCCCTTTTGAATAATCTTTCTCACTGTAGATATGAACTTTACATTGTTTGGAAATGGCCTTATAACCCTTCCCAATATTGATGGGCAGCAACAATTGCTTCTCTACGATCATTGCTGATGTCTTTCCTCCTTGGCATTGTGTTAACACACACCTGAATGCTCCAGACCAGCAAACTGCTACAACTTTGGCTTTATAGAGGTGGTCACACTTGCTGATGATCAATTAATCAAGGGCATTTGATTAGCACACCTGCCTGCTACTTAGCATCTTAATTCCTATGGAAGCAGTAAGGGTGCACTTAGTTTTTCACACATGGCTTCTCCATTTTGGCTTTATTTTTGTTAAATAAATCATGACACGGTGTAATATGTCATGTGTTGCTGTTCATCTGAGGTTGTTTACCTATTTAAGACCTGCTAAGGAACAGATATTGTTATTATGTCCTGATATGTAAAACAATAGAATTCAAAGAGGGTTACTTCTTTTTCACACAACTGTATATATTATATATATATATAGATTATATATATATATTATATATTATATATATATATATAATATATAATATATATAATATATATATAACTGCGCTAGGTCAACCATAGAAATATATTAATTAGCTGTATCAGTATAAAGTACATGAAAATAATATACTATTGAGAGTAGAATGCAATCAATAGAAAAATACCGTTAATACAATGCTGGCCAGTACTATAATCAGTGCAAATGACTTCATAGTAGCAAATATGAATATAATAAAATGAACTGCTATTCCAATTGAATATAAAAGTCCCACAACTTAGCATCAATAGCCGAAGTGTTCACTGTAACACAAAAAGGTCCAGTGTATGCGTCCCTAGGAGCATGGCTGCTTTCCTTGCTGGCACAACCACCTCCTTAAATGAAACCTAGATAAGAAAAAAAGAAGACAGGCGCCCGCTCTTTGTGCAAAATCCGTGCAACAGATTGAATTCACTGGACAGGAACAAATGAACGCTCAAAAACATCCGATTTAAACATACATTGTACGAGCCATGCTCATGCTCCATTCAGTGCCCCAGAATGTGCTCTGCCAATCCGACTTCTGGTATCTCCACGAACCTCCGCTGACCGCCCTCCCACACATATAGATCTTCCGGCAACTCGCGGTGATCGATGTCGGTTTCCGCCTTTAGGTTCCTAGTCGGGATCAGGGTTTTCTCCTCCCCCTCCGCCGTCGTGAGCAAGAATGCAGTAAAAAAAAAACGTCAAATAGGCTGCACTCACCCTAAGCGTTTCTTCAGCCGAGGAGGTCGGGCGCTGTTCCGGCCACAGGAACCTAAAGACGGAACCGACATCGATCACCGCGAGTTGCCGGAGGGTCCTATTGTGTGGGGAGGCACGGTCAGTGGAGGTTCCATGGATAATACCAGACGTCGGATGGGGCAGAGCACCTCCCTAGGACGTGGAATGGAGCATGAACTTGGCTCGTACAACGCTATTTTTAATCGATGTTTGTGAGCGTTCATCTGTATCCTGTCCAGTGAAATAAATCTGTTCCTCTGATTTTACACAAGGAGTGGGCGCTTTTCCTTCTTTTACACACGCAACGCACGCACGCACGCACACACAACCACACACACCATTCAGTGTGTGTATACTGATCCAACAGTAACTATGGTAGTTTGGACTAGGTCAAACGTCTACAGCTCCAACGAGGGAGCTACAGTATTGATTAGGGGGCAGACTAACACCTCGCTCTGCCTTCTGTTACCTGCCTTACATATTTGTGTATATGGTTTGTTCTAATCTATCATGTGGCTTTCATATTGACCGCCGAAAATCTACACCAATGTGGACCACACGCATAAATAATTACTTAATACGCCTCCCTGGTCATAAAGCGGATGGCTCACCCAGATGTTTAATGAAATTTATTGACATAGTGTTACGGTACCTCCGCACACCAAACTCTCCCCGGCAATCTTGACCTTCCATACAATTCCTTATACTGTTTTGTCTTAATGTAGAATAAAAACCTGGGACTAATTATATCCGGGTTGTAGACAGGCTAAGATGCTTTGGCAATGAGAATTCGCTAACCTGACATATACAATTGACATTATTCTACCAACAACACCTACAGATTGACATGTTCAATCCAATAGAACCTATATACACTCAACCCCCTATAACGCGGTGCCTGGGGTCCAAAGAATCACATCGCGCTACAAGCGGATCGCGTTAGAAATAATGTTACAGTTGTATGCGTTGTACAATAATGTATTTAAGACGCCAATAATCGTGTTGTAAGTATTCATAATACGAAAACTGGGAGCCAGCTCACGCGCTATAAGCGGATCCGCGCTGTAACGGATCGTGCTTAACGGGGTTGAGCTGTAAGATAGGTACTATGTGTGGGATAAGTATGGTCTACATGACTGTGTCTATTTTCATTTACCACCACAGTCTTCTCAGGTTTATAGGTTCAATATATTGCAACCTAGGACCCCGGGAGAGAACAAGGCTGTTTTGAGGACACTGCTCTGAGCTGTCATAAAAGAAACAACATAAAGATACATATAATATATATATTATGACACATTTCGTATGTTCTAATTGATGTACCCTGAAGTATAAAGGGGCTGCGTTGTTGGATCCTTTAGGTTACGCTTATAGCGCCGACGACTGCGACGCGACGGTCGCTGGAAAAATCAAATAAGAGATGACTTCCAGCGATCGCGACCACTCCATCGCGAGCGCTTACTATAAGCGCACGCGACGGCGGCACTATAAGCGGCGCCTTACTCACCTTAAACGCTTTAGCGCACCTAATGGGAATCACCTTGATCATAGTTTTATTTCAACAGTATGGCATAGATGACTAATTAATATAAAACGTATGTCCCATTACTCTGTTTTGCGTTCTAAGTACCACAAGCTCATAGCCCTCCTTGTTTTAATTTGTTTTTTTTATATTTTGGTCACACATGATTTGCGTCACTCCAATACTTATATATGTTACATTTATTTAGTATAATAAGTTGATTTTAAGCCCGACTATGGTGTTGTCTCTAGTGCAGCAGTATAGGGAGTCTCTGTCTCTAAGTCTACTTTGTCTTATTGTATATAGTAACTACAACCCAACCCAGGGCCGCGGCAGCTTCTCCACCGAGGCGGCCCTCTGAGTCACCCTGCGAGTCCCTCACCCATACCCCTCCCACGGCGGACGTACAAGTCCGCCGTCCCCTTTGGCGCCCCCCGTCCTGCCGCACCCCCTGCTTCTCCTTCAGAACTCCGCGTCAAAATGACGCCGCCGCATCGCCGCGTGACGGGCACGCCGTCACTTACCACGGTACCGTGGCGGTATCGCGTTTGACGTCACGGTTGCCGTGCCAACGAGACGCCGCTGACGTGGCTCGTAGCGTCCGCGGCGGCATTTGGACGCTCGGGTTTGGAAGGGAAGCGGGGCGGCAGAACGGAGCGGCGCGCATTGGTAAAGTAAGTCCCTTCCCGTTAGGCCCGCGAGCGCGAAAATACAAATGGGGGCGGACATTTTGGCCGCCCACAAATGTTGCCACTTTAGGCCCGGGCCTACGAGAAATCTGACCACTGACCCTCTCTCTCACTCAATTAACCGCCCTTCTCTCTCTCAGTAACATACCCCTCTCTCCTCCCTGTCTGTCTCTCACTTATTCTCCTCTCACTTTCGCTCCTCTCTTTTATCTCAACCCCCTTTATCTAACCCCCTCTCTCCCTCTCTCAACCCCATTATTTCTCTGTCAGGGCCACTGCCATCTTTCCCAGAACCCAGGTCCAGTCTGCCCTGGGCCGTCCCTATCAAACGCCCTGCAAGTCCCTCCTCTCTTCCTCTTAGGCCGAGTCCATGGTCAGCACTTCTCCGCTGGCCCGCACTGAGGCGCGCTGATGCTCGGCAGTGAGCCCCTGCAGCCGCAATGAAAGCGGCTTTAGCAGGGCTCGCGCAGGCGTGCGGAAGCGTAGCCGACAATATTTTTTAGTTTAGCGTCTCCACGGGGAGCGCAGGGCGGTCACGTGAGCGGTTCGCCCAATGAGGGCGAACCAGCTCTGTGACGTCACTAGCCCCCCCCCCCCGACACGCCCCGGATGGCGCCGAACTAAGGCCAGGAAGAGCACCCACCCCCTCTTCCCTCGCCTCAGCGCCCCTCAGTGAATTCTCTTTGGACTCACCTTATACTCTCCCTCCTCTTTCCCCTCCTCCCTCCACTCATCCCCCTACTCACCCACTACCCCTCTCTCTCGCTCACTCTCTTTTTCCCTAACCCCCTCTCTTTCTCTCTCTCTTTCTCATCCCCTATATCCTCTCCCCCTCTCCCACTCACCATCTCTCTCACTACCACCCTCTCTCCCCCCCCCCCTCATTATCTTTCTTCCCCCCCACCCCACCCTCTTTTCGGGCAGGTCACACGTCCACATCGCTGCCCTTGTCCCCCGAGGGGGGACACATCTTGGCTCTCCCCCTTGCTGCCCACCCTGCATATTTGTTACAGCCGTAGGTTGTCCGTCTCCTGGATTATGGACTTAGGTTCCATTTTTCCTCGCACTCGAAACATTCTAGCAAGTTTACCCAATCAAATGAGCAAGCTTCTCGCCCCTAATGTACACAGCACGTGTCTTCGACGCTTGTAAGTATACACAGCGATTACCACCTCAAATACTGTATGCCTCCAACAGCCTTTTTATGGTCCCAATAAAATATCCGTATCTCTTCCTTCTCTTACCACCACCCCAACTTCTGGAACCATTTAATTGAGTCACTCAAAGCTGCCTCCTGTTTAGGGTGTTGTAAAGTAACAATACTTCCTCTCCCCCCCCCCCCCCCCCACACCTTTTTCTTAGGTGTATATGTAAAGTGTGTGATGGTAGGTAACCTATACATTTTAAGTTATGGTGGGTGAAAAAACAACACAAAAAACTCCACCGTTAGCATAATGCCAATAAGAATATCACTTGTGAGCACATTCACATGTCTTAGACAGGTCTGCAACACCCCGCCTTTCAACCATTATCCACCTAGCATACGTGCTCCCACTGCAGCAAGGGATTCTGGAAATACATGGGCCTCCATGTGAATGGTATTCCAGCAAAATGTGACACATTTGTGGCTCATTTGCGTGTCATTTCCCAAATCCCTTGCTGCAGTGGGAGCACTGTATGTAGGTGATACTGGTTGAATGGCAGGGGGTTGCAGACCCTGTCTAAGACATGTGAATGTGCTCACAAGTGATATTCTTTAAAGTGTGTGACAATGTATAATTCTATCTTCTTACCTAAACTGGCAATCGTTTGGTGCTCCTGTCTGTTGTGACTAACATAATGGCCGCCATGTAACTCTCTGCTGCCGCCGTCTGTGTAACTCTGCAGCAGACACGTAACATTAAATCAGCACGTGAAGCACAGCATTGTCAACGGAGCGATAGACAGTCTGTTCTTTGGAGCACAGCGGCAGATCTGATGTGAAACTTTTGTTGCCAAAGGACGAGCTCCAGAAGGTGCGGTGTCTGAGCCGGATTGGAAGAGGAAGGGGGTGTGATTTTCTAAAGGGTTACTGTAGCACACCAAAGGATGACTATTACATTTAAAAAAATCATTAGAAACGGCATTAGGAGATATAAATAATATATATATATATATATATGTAGCCCTCTTACCCCCACCCTAAGTGAGATTGGGTTGTAGGTGTATTGACTCCTTCTAGTGTGTGTGCTATACCTGTTGGCTCACAGGAGGGCTGAGCTTCCGCCACGGGGACCTGGGCATTTATACTAAGGGTACTTACTTCCAACGATGCGCGCCTCCACCTGCGATGGCTCCCACCATAGGGGGAGTGTTTCTCTCGCGGACAATCCACATAATCGATACTCACCCAAGATTATATATTAACTAGGGACTTTATCTCAACATGCAAAAAAAACGATCACACGCAATATCAACATCATAACCTGTGTCCCTCTCTAGAGGAGAACACTTACTGCGTCGCGCAGAGCTTCCTCCCAACACTAGTGATCCCACCCAGTGTCCCAGAAATCCCCACCCACATGTCCCGCACTCTAATAGAGAACGTGGGTGACTGCGCAGTTCACTAAGTAATGTTTAGGCCTGTTGGTGCACATTATATTGAATACCTTCCGAGCACTCCGATGCTCGGGCCTGCAACACTCTTCTAAAAGGGTCAGACTTGCTATGCATCCGTCTGATCCTATCCAGTACTTCTCCAGGAACCCCAACGAGGGTCCCACCACGCTTCACGGGAACACCAACTGTCTCACGGTAACAGCAAACCGCCCCCGCTATCCCTCATCCTGCTATCCCTAACTAATCCTAACGTGACAGAACCCTAACCTAGGGCCTGTCCCTGATGACCGCAACCGGGTGGCTTGGGGAAACCTCTTATGGCCTTCGGGGTAATAAGCTCCGCCCACTCCCCTAACTCATCCCAGTCCTGACACTCACTGAACCCTACACTAACACTAACACTAGCTCTACGCACTGCAACTTCGGAACGCGTACACAACTGCTGCACACTATCACTATGCCTTTCTGGTCAGGCCTCACAGCACTGCCAGCCGTGATCCTGACAAGACAGCACACAGACACGCACAAGGGCAAGCGTCCCTATCTGGGCCTCCCTCAACACTTACCACTAACCTGGTGGGAGTTGGGGCCTTACTTGGGATTGTGGGAACCTTACTCCGATGCAGGAGCTGCGACATGCTCTCTGCACCTCTTCCTTCCCTCACCGCTCCCCAGCTCCACTGACAAACGTGCTGCAGCCCAAACAATTATCCACTTTCTTCCCTCCTCTGGATATCCTTGGCCCTCATTGGCCACACTGAGGCACCTGGGGTGTGCTTGCCCTAAGCCTCATGGGAGTTTTGTAGTCCCGTGGAGGCTGCAATTACATTGGGGCCGCGTGCGCGCCTTCCCTGGCCTCTGCGCGAACTACTATGCCCGCCTCACTGTTTCTGCTCCTCTCTACTCTCGCGCGCGACTCTGCCCTGTCTCTGGGGCTCTTCCTGCCCTCGCGCGATCACTGCGCATGCGCGTTCTCTCCCGCATGGCGGCGCCCTGCTCTGCCGCCGCCGGGACCTAGAGTGCGATCGCGGCCTTAAGCCACGGCCCGATCGCGTCCCCGGCAACCGGCCCGGCAGAGACACGCGCTGCTCCCTGCTCCAGCCCCACCCTTGGAAGCAGCCCTTCGGGTCGTTCAGCACCCGCGCTCAGCTGCTCCAGGGAGGTGGGTCTCAAGGGGCTGCTGGAGACCAGGGTTACATATATATAGCTTCTTTTTGCATCACCCAGTTAATCAACCCCACACTGATGAGACCCATTAAGGTCGAAACAGTGTCTGTGGGTGGTTTTTTCTGGGTATGCACCTTAACCCTGGCTGTCTCAAAGCTGTGACCATGCAGCAAGCTTAAGCCTATAGGGAACCATGTTAAAAATGGTTTTTGAAGCAAAAAGTGGCACTGTGTGCTCATTTGCATGTCATTTCCCAGAATCCCTTGCTGCAGTGGAATGCTGTATGCTGGGTGATAATGGTGAAAGGCGGGGTTGCAGACCTGCCTAAGACATGAATGGAAAGCAGTTGTATTTGCATATATATATATACATCCACGTTACCCAGCGAATGATGGCACAAAGACAACAGCACTCAAAAGTATAATCCAAAGTAATTGCATTAAAGAAATAAACAACAAAATTGCCACAGCACCAGACCTATCATCAAGTTTATTTACTGGATTGCTGGTTACCTTCCTTCTCATACACATATATACAGCTCAACCCCGTTATAGCGCGGATCCGCTTATAACGCGGTTTGAGCGTGGTCCCCGAATTAAAAAAAAAAAAAAAATTAGTTTTTTTTTGTGCACACACACACTGCACACCACTGCACACTGCATACATTCACAGACACCTGCATACATTCTCACATATTGTATCCAGGGCCTGATTAAGACCGGGCTAGCCGGTCACTTTCTGGGTGCCAACTGGAAAGGGGCCGCTTGACTTTTCGCTCCGACCTTGCGCCATGTTTAAAATGACCCCACATTGACGGGGGGCGAGCAGTACTCCGGACATTGAAAGATGGTGCCGTTGTATTATAATACCAACAGAGGGCGCGACGTGTACCTATGGCCGCCCCGCGCTGAGGCGCCACGCCTCTGTAACTTACCCACCGGCTCCACCACACGTCCTCTACGACAACGCGGCAGTCAAATGACGCCCGTGGCCCATAGAGAAGTGACGTCAAATGACCCGCGGGTCACGTGACGTCACATGACCCAGGCGTCATTTGACGCAACATTAGAGGCGAGGGAGGGGGGGGGCGCGACCGAGAGAATAAGTTTAGGGGGGGGGGCCATGGGGTTTGCGCATCGCTGCACTAGATATATTGTACTAACAAAAATAAAAATCAATTCCAAAATTGTTTGTTGCCGTTGTGTAATCGAGTGGGCGAAACACATTAGTAGAAATGAAAAGGCAATGACAGATATTAATAACCATATTTTATTACACACATATCTAGGGAGAAAACAGTCATATGATTACATAGTTACATATGTTACTAGCGAGATGAGGTTGAAAAAAGACGTACGTCCATCCAAGTCAACCTATGCTAAATTTAGACAACAGATAACTTTATCCTATATCTCTCTACTTACTTATTGATCCAGAGGAAGGCAAACAAAAAACTCCAGAGTCATATCATCTAATGATATCTCATAAGGGAATAATATTCCTTCCTGACTCCAAGAATTGGCAATCTGAGTAATCTCTGGATCAACATCCTTCCCATGTTACTTATTTTGGTATATCCCGGTATACCTTTCCCATCAAAAAGATGTCAACCTTTTTTTGAACACATCTATTGTATCTGCCATCAACAGTCTCCATGGGTAATGAATTCCCATTTTAACTGCCCTTACTGTAAAGAACCCTTTCCTTGTTGCTGGTGAAATCTCCCTTTCCTCCAACCTTAAGGATGGCCCCCGAGTCCTTTGTACTGCCCGTGGATGGAAATGTTCTTTTGAAAGCTCCTTGTTTTGGTCCCTGCTGGAATATATTTGTATATAGTTCATCCATATCCCCTCTGTACCGCCCCTTCTTTTTCTAATGTAAATAAATCTAACTTTGTCTAGCCTCTCCTCATAAGTTAGAATGTCCACCCCTTTATTATTTGGGTGGCTCTTCTCTGCACTTTCTCTAGTTCCGTAATTGTCTTTTTCAAGGCATTTTCTTTCATTACCAAATTAACAACTTTAAAATGAACAGTAATAAGAACAAACAAAAAAGGATAATTTATAGCACTGGAGTAACCAAGTCACGACGACTCCTATCACCCGTGGGGAGATGCACTAACCGGAGCGGTTTCAATCGCACCCTCCTGGGACATGCTTGGGGCTCTGAAAGAGTACCAAGAAACAGACAAGTTTTCCTCCTACTGAATGCACTCAGTTGTTGTTGAAATTATGTAAAGGTGTAGTCAATAAAAACCTTTTATTGTATATTAAAAAGTACTTGTAACGAGGGACCTGGTATATAGTCCATGTAACCAATCCCTAAAACCGCTTCCTCTACTAAGCTCCTACCAACGTACTGTAGACAGTTCGTAGCGGGATTGTAGCTTATCTTATTTCATATGGAATCCCTGTTTGTCAAATCAGGGCTACTGTCAACGATGCTAAATAGCATGTATTTGAATATAGCTCACCTTAGGGGTTATGCACTAAGCAGTGAAAGTGCTTTTAAGTGAGATAAAAAGCCTTTATAGCGTGATACTATCTGCAATGAATTCACAAAAAGCAGTGATAAGTGCATTTAAGTGGGATAAAGCCATTATAGCACGATACTGCACTGTTATCACTGCTTTGTGAATCTCACAACAGGCAGTATCATGCTATAAAGGCATGTATCTCACTTAAAAGCGCCCCCCCTAGCCATAGGCGGGGGGGCTTCATGACCGGGGGGGGTCCGCCCCTTCCCCACCCTGGCCCGCCCCACACCAATCCCTCCCCAGGACAGGGGAGGAGTTCCAGGAAGGCCTACTTAGGCCAGGCTGGGCGGGCCCGCACATCCTCCTTTGGCTGCCCGCCAGACGATTTGGACATCTCCCTTCACCGCACGTGAGTACAGTACGGCTTTCTGCCTCTAGGGTTGGGGCACCTGCTCCTGAAATCGGAGCGTCGTGGGGGTTAGGGCCCCCTCCATCTTACCCCCTGATCCCCCGCGCGGATGGCCGGCGGGGAGGGCCGGTCTCGGGCAGAAAGGGTACGGTGTGGTGCGGGGAGGAAGGGTCCGGTTGGCGCATGCGGCCCCCGCGCGAACGTGATGGAGCTCCCCGGGCGTGTGTCCATGCGGGCGGCAAAAAAGGGGGCCAGCGCCCGCTCCGGCCCGCTCGGGAGGGCAATAGGCGCGGCCTCCTTGCTTTTCCCTTGTTGTGTTGGGCGGCCTGGCGGCAGGTTTCCCCGCTTTGCGGCGGCGGCCGCGCGGTAGGCGGGTTGTTGCAGACCCTTTCCCCAAACCCTCACTGGCGGCTTGCGGGGGTACTGGCGGCCTCCTCCTGGTCCCCGTGGTGTGTGGTCCTCGGTGGCTGAGGCAAACGCCCGGAGGGCGCGGGGCACGGCCCGTCCAGTTCTCTCTCTCCCGACGTCCCCGCGGCGTTCGGCTCCGTCGCTTCTTCGCGGCCGTTGCGTGGCAGGGGGCGCACGTCTCGCACGTGGGTGCGGGCTTAAGCCCCAGGTGGAATCAACTGCTTTTTTTAGCGCGGGGCAAAGAACCCTCCTACCCCTCCCCTTTTACGTTAGTGGGTCTCGGGGCAAGTGGGTTGTTGCGGGGAGCCGGTCAGGCCTGCGGCTGGAAGATGCGGCTTGGGCTGCTCCGCGGTCCCCCCGCCTCCCACACTGTGGGGGGTCGTTAAAAAATGCGTATGTGTGAGGAGGGGGGCCCGTTGTATGGGTTAATATATGGGTGTGATATGGGTTTGTGGATATATATATACTATATGTGTGTAATACACTATATCTATATATTGTACTGTCATCTATGTCATGGGGGTTGTTTCATATATCGCTGATATATGTATGTTGGTATGGTGTTATATATTGTATATGGTGCGTGGGTTATATGTGGTATGTACGTCGGTATTTATGGGTGTTTATGTTTAGAGGTACTGTGGGTGTGTGTAATGTACATGTGTTATGGGTATGCAGTATACGTAAGGGGAATATATAGATGTAAGGCTAGTGCAGCCGCTCTGTAGTGTTGCTGGCCTAGGCCGGGGTAAGCAATGGCCGTCAAAGAGGGGGGGCGTGCCAAGGTTGGCGCTTCACGGAACTTCTGCCCCCGCAGTTATAGTTTCGGCGCGGGTTTGGGACGGACCACTGCTGATGCGCGGGGGATTTATTGCAGAGTAAATTGTGTGTGCGGTGTATATATATGTGTAATAGGGTACTATATAATGGGTACAGGGTAACAGGTAAATCGTGTACTTTTGTAGGCATTGTATACTATAGCTAATAAATTTATACTGTATAGTCCGGGCGGGGGGGGACACGCTAGGCCGGGACTGCGGGCATGGCAGTGGAGGCTTGACTGCTCACGCCGCTTCCTTCGGTATCCCGTGCGGGGTTTTAGCATTGCCCGGCCGTGCTGGTTGGGGGGGTATGGCGAATAGTTGGAAGAAAGGCTGGCAATAGATTTTGCATAGGAGGGATCGCGGTCTGACTGGCGAGTGTCCCTCCCCATTATGGTGCTCAGACGGTGCAGTTGAGAGAATTATATAATGTCAATAGAGCTCATTATCTGGGACATTATAGACTATATGATATATTGGGTTGTAATTAATTAGATGATGAATAGTCTTGTTAATGGGAATCGCAGATGTTTAGCATTATCTTGGGTTACTTTATCTGAATTCCCCATATGAATCATGGATGTGGCGCATGGGGAGGGGGTGCTGTGCGATGATTGATGTTGGGGTGAGGATAGGTGCTTTCCTGGCATCAGGTAGTGTGTGGATATAAATGGATGACGTGTAGGCCATCAGAAGTATGTAGGTAGGCACTGTGGATGTTTATTGTGAGGGGCCACAAGTAGAGTGTGCGGGGTCTAGGGGCACACGTGATGTGGGCGGGTGCTGGTGTGGGCACACGTTGAGATGCCGTGCGGGTATGTAATGGCCACACTAGTAAGAGTGCGCGAGTGCGTTTAGGGAACACGTATGGCGGTTGCACGTGGATGCGTACGCGTGTATGTAGCACGCGTGGAGGCGCGCGTGTGTGGGGCACATCTATGGATGCGCGGTGTGGTATGGGCACCGTAAATGCGCGCGAGTGTTATGGGCTAACTCGGAGATGTCAGTGAGCTCTTTAATCTAGTAGGACATTATAATAGAGATTATATAAATATACATCTGTGCTAATTATAGATACAATACCACACGAAACATGCGCGCGTGGGTATAGGGGGCCATGTAAGCGCGCGTGTAGTGGGATTGCGTAATTGCGCGTTAGGTGGGACATTGCGCTAAATGCGCGGGTTATGGACACGCGAAATCGCGTTTTATGGGTACGCTAATGGTGGATGGACCACGCGTAATTACGCGACGTTGTAAATGGCACGCGTAGATGCGCGCGTCGTGTTACATGGACACGCGAAGTAAGATGTGCGCGCAGCTGTATCTGACACGCGTAGCGATATTGCCGGATATGGAGGAGACTTGCGTGCTACTATGGACACGGTGTAATGTTGTGCGGCGCGTGTATATGGGCAACACGTAGATGCGCGCGTGTTGTAGGACGTAGATGGGCGTGTATATGGCACGTAGAGGCTCGACCTGTTGGGATATGTGGCACACATGTAGGAGTGCGCGCGTGTGATATGGGCATAACGAGATGAGCTGCGTGATCTCTGCTAACTGATGCGGGTGGAATCTTCACGGTAAATGCGCCGTTGTTATACTGGCTCACGGAAATGCGCCTAATGTTATGGGGCCACATGGAAATCGCGCGCCGTTTGTATAGGGGCACACGGATATTGCGCGCGCGTGTGTTATACGGGCACACGCAGGGCGGCACAGTGAGTGGGTAGAGGGGGGGCACAAGAAGGATGCAGGAGCGTTTTTTGGTTTATATGGATGCGCGTGGATGTTATGTGGGTGCGCGAGCGGGTGTGTCAAGTGGCAGGAATTAGCTTGATGGGCACGCGGAATGCGCGGCGGTGTGTATGGGCAGTAAGCTGCGAGTGTTTATGGCACACGGAAATGTGTTCGTACGGTTTGCTCTGTGGGGAGGAGAGGGCGCTGGCGGAGGCAAGCTGGCGTCCACAGCGCGGTGAGGCCTACTGGGTTTGTGCTAATTGTCGGGCCAGGCAATAGTTCCCCGACTCCGTGCAAGCGAGGGCGGGTAGGTGGGGACGGTCTGTGGCCCTGTCCTCGCAAAAATTTTGGACAAGGCATACGGGAAGAGGCTGCAGGCACAATGGCAGAGTCAGTTCGTCCTTCTTCAAGTCGTTAGGCTGGAAAACGCATGACGAGGCAGTGGTTTGGATCGGTGTTTGTTGCATGCGTTGTTCTCTGCGATATAACGTGTAGGCAACATCAGAAGTAGTTTATGTGAGGAACCTGATGTAGGTGTTTATATGTGATGGGGCACACGTAGAAGTGTTGCGGTTTGTATATAGTGGCACAGTAGATGTGCGATTGCCGTGCGTGCGGCACCGTAGATTGCCGTGGCGTGGTATGTATGGCCATTCGTAGATGTGCGCGAGTGTGCGCCTTATGAGCTCCATTGGCACTGTTGTGTGAGGTGTATGACACGGGATTGATGCGCGCGTGTGTATGGGCATACACGTAGATGCGGGTCGTAGGACACGATGGTCGTCTCTTATCTATGACGAATTATAAACTATATAAATTACTGTCAGTAATTATTAGATGATAAAATACAACGCGTAAATGGCGCTGTAGCGTGGTGAAGGTAATGTCGATGGGTTATAGGGAGTGGGCACGTAAATGTCGCTGGCCGTATAGGTGCCGTAATGCGCGTAATGCGTACGTAGATTGCGCGCGGTGTATTATTGGACACGCTAAATGCGCGCGTGTAATAGGACACGCGTAGATGTCGCGCGTGTTATTGAACGTGGTTTGCACGTGTGATATGGACAGTAGTCGAGCGTGTGTATATGGGCACCACGTAGATAGCGGCGTGTGGGATATGGGAACAACGTAGGATGGCGGTGGTGGTATTGGGCGCCGAGTTATATGGAATGTTTCGCTGCGTGTGTTATATGCCTAATGGCGCCGTGACTAATGGGCACACCGTATGATGCGACCGTGATTGCGATGCGGGATAGGGAACACGGAAATGCGCGCGTTATATGGGCCACGGAAATGCGCGCGTGTGTATGGGAGTCTCACGGAAATGACCGCGGTTGGTATGGGATAGATTCAGAAATGCCGCGTGTGTATAGTGGGCTCAGGAAATGCGGCGGTGTTGTATATTGGCACACCGGGAATCCGTCGCGTGTGTATATTTGCACACGGGAATGGGCGCGCTGTGTTTGTATTATGGCACACGGAATAGCCGCGGGTGTTATATGGGCTCACACGGAATTATGCGCGCGTGTGTTATCTGGGCACTACGGGAAATGCCCGCGCGGTGTGTACTATGGGCACCGGAAATGCAGCGCGTGTGTAATGGGCACACGTAATGCGCGCGGTGGTATAGGGCAACGGACCGAAATGGCGCGTGTGTATATGGGCACAAGGAAATGCGGCGTCTGTGTATACGGTGCACACGCAGGTGCGTGTGTAGCGGCGGCACACGCAGGTTTGCGCGCGGCGGGTTTTTATAAGGGGCGCGTGGAGTATTTAGTGCTGCTATGCGGGTGTGTATGGGCTATAACGAAAAATGCCGTTGCTATACAATGGAATGTGCCTCTAAGTGTATCAAAGCACATTCTCTGCAAGCTTTATAATGCGGATGCGCGGGGTGTATATGGGCACCTGGTAAATTTGCTCGCGGTTGGTACGGTTCTTTGCTGGGGAGATAGGGGCTGGCGAAGGCACGCGGTCACAGCGCGTGAGGCCCCCTGGGTTTGTATCCCCTGGCAGGCAGGCAATTATCAAGGAGGGGGGGTACGCCGTGAAAGCGAGGGCCGGGTAGGGACGGGCCGGTCCCCGTCTGCGCGAAAATTTGGCACAGGCATACGCGGAATGGCGGTGGCCATGGCAGCAATGCAGAGCAGTTGTTCGCCGTTCTTCAAGTCGACGGCGGAAAAAACCATGACGTGGATGGTTGGATCGGTGCTGCAGGCGTTCTTTGGAAACCAGCACGTGGTCCACGTAAGGCGTGCTCCCCAGAGGGAAGGAAGCATAGGGCGCTGCAAATCACCCAAACGCGTCATGCGACGTCCCCTCAGGCAGCATTGGGCGCGAGACATGCGGCATGTAGAGAAGCCGGCCTCTCCACAGGAAGGGAGCGCGGAGGGTGCTTGCCCAGTGCAAGGCGGGCAAGGCGGAATATTCCTCAACCTCAACGCAGGGCCGGCAGCCCTCGGTCCACGGTAAACCAGCTAGGCAGGGCGTCACAGCGGCCTGGTCGGGCTCAGCGAAGGTGGGGAGGACTTTCGAAACGCCTGGGACGCAGGACACGGCGGATCGGCGCGCAGGGTCGGCCCGCCACGGACAGGGCGGCGACTTCCAGCCACGGACGCAGAAAAGGGCTCACGGCCACTCCACACCACGGCCAGCCCGTTGCCTGACACGGCGGTGCGGTGTGTCCTACTGGTCAGGATTTTCCGCCGCAGATTCTGCAGGGTCCAAGGCATACAAAGACGGCCCAACCAGCAACCTCGGGTTGTGTGCCCAAGGGGTTCGTGAGCAGAGAACCCAGCAATGGTCGACTACTGTGGAGACGGCAATCGTGTGGAAGGGCGAACCCAAGTTCGCTGCCCAGGTCTCTTCCCCTCCTCACGAGGTAAGCCACAGAATTGGCCACTGCCGGGGTCCACTGGCCACCGCGAATTCCATTCCAGTACCAACACTCCATCAGCGCCGGACCCCGGTTGTCCTTCAATTCTTCGCCACGGCCCGGGGTCATGGCGCGGTAGCCGACCCACCGGCAGCATCACACACCTTGCACAGAATGGTGGAACAGCCGCCCCGGCAGGCGGTTGAAAATGGGAGACCACGCCGTGGACGTACGGCATATGGCCCGTAATATCCGGTTAATGGGTAAGGAGTCGCGTTTTAGGGCGGTATCGGGAGATCGTCCAAGGCTTGAAGTGTGGCGACACGGAGCGAGCAAGGGAGGAGGCCGGCCCAGTCCACTGCCAGGGTCGAATTCCCTAGGGTCCACTGAGGGCCCGGGTTAAGAAGCCTGCAGCCGTAAAAAAGGCGAATAATCCCCAGATAATCGCTGGGCAAAAGGCGGGCCTCTGCTCCGGAGGGGGTATGTCCGGACCGGGTTGAGGGATAGTGAGCGAAAAATCGATTCTCATTGCAAATCTTTAAACAAGCAAATGGCAGTTGAGTACCTACTGCCCCAGCGCATGGCAGCCCCAGGTGGAATGAGAGGCAGCTGGCCTGTAGGGAGCATCGGTCCCCGCTGTCTAGGGATGCCCAAGGCGGGGTAGACTTATTTGAGTTTCCGGGAAGCTTCGAGAGGTCCTGGAGGGTTTGCGGTAGTCCTAGTTTTCAAAGGTGGGTTTAAAAATAGACCCGTCGGTGGCGGCTCTTGGGGTTGGTGCTTGTTCTTGCCAGACTGGGAATCTTGGGCCGTTGAGCCCGTGGGAGTACGGTGGGCAGGTCAGTTATCCATAGCCTCGAGAGCCCCTCGCCGTATGGGCACGAAAAGGTCAGCTGTTCGAGGGCCGCTACCGTCCCCCCCCCTCCTGTTCAAAGGAGCAACACCTCTGCAGGGAGTGCATTTACCACCACCATTAGGTTTTTCTTTTTCTGTATATAAATAAGCCGCGGCCATTTTACCAACCTCCAGCTCCCGTTTTCCTGTCTTTATTTGTACGTTGCATGTGGGTAACAAAGGCGGGGGGAGGGGGGAACCGCCTGGAACCTCCCTGGTCAAGAAAAGCGCCCAGAGAAGCGGCCCCGCCAGCGGCCGCCCCCTAGAGCCATAGGCGTGGGGGGCTTCATTACCGGGGGTGTCCGGCCTTCCCCTCGCTGTGTGGCCCGCCCCCACACCTCCCTCCACCAGGACAGGGTAGGAGTTTCCAGGAAGGCCTACTTTAAGCCAGGCTGGCGGGACAGCACATCCTCTTTTGCTGCCCCGCCAGACGATTTCCCCCCACCCATCCCCTTAGTTAGTGATTACAATCATGTAATGACGGCAAGCAGAAAGGTTGAGCAGGCCATGGGTATTCCAGGAATGTGGCATATCATGTTGCCGTGTGATGGGTTGGGTTCTGGGTTTGGGGGTGGTCGCGGGGGTGTACAGCAGAACAGGCTTGATACTGGGTGCTGATAGTGAAAGGACGAGGTCCGAAACAGGCAGGGGTTCAGTTGAAACCAGTTTTGCTTTTCCCGCGGCGGCTCTTGGGGGGGTGTGCTTGTTTCTTTCTTGCCAGACTGGGAGCTGGGCCCGTTTGAAGCCCGGGGGGTCTACGAGTGGGCAAGGTCAGTTTAATCCATGACCCTCGATAGCCCCCGCTCGCGTAGTGGACAACTAGTAGCGGGGGTTTCGGGGCCTGCTGTTAGACCGTCCCCTCCCCTCCTTCAAAGGAGCACACTCCTGGGCCGGGATTTTGTTGCATTTAAACCCCATTAGTTTTCTGTATAAATACTATATCCGCGTCCATTTTACCTCCAGCTCCCCGTTTCCTGTCTTTATTTGTACGTTGCCATGTGGGTAACCCAGGCGGGGGGGAGGGGGGAAGCCGCCTGGAACCTCCCTGTCAAGCACTTTCACTGCTTTGTCATAGCACCCACCCCGAAAACACACTTATCACTGCTTAGTGAATACCCCACCTTTTTATAACATCGTACTGCAATTGTCGAGCAGAGTAAGAAATACTTTACTCAACAATCAAGCGTGGAAGAATTAAATACCACCCGCCACTGCTGCAAACAAAATCGCTATAAAAAGTGAATGTAGGTAAATGAAGTGACAGAAAACAGCTAGCTACATCTCAATACAAAAATATAGGAAGCTTCTAGCTGAGACGTGTAATATCCTCGAAGCACATCAACCGTATCATGGACCACCCCTCAATACTCTGCTGTACATAATGATAATCTTTCAAGAAAGTAGAGGTTAAAGCTGCAGTTTCAAGCTCCCGTATTTTTTTTTAGTTTTCTTTTTTTACTTTCAATAGGGTTAATGTTGGCCAATCCCTATTTAACCTGAAAGAATGCTAGCTTTGCCGTCAATTCCGTTTTCCCGTCTATTGATCGGCGACGTTTGGTGCCCGGGAATCTTTAGATCTGGGGGATGTAAATGGTTGCTATAAGTAACAAGCATGCTTGTTAAAATCGAGAATACAAGAAAATGGTCTTTTCAAAGTTGTTTTTTTTAAAACAAGCAGATGTGTGACATTAAGCAGAGAAACAGGACATTGCGCAGTATATTTGATTGCCAATGTTGCACTTAATTTCTAAGCTCAATAGATTGCCTACTTACTAGAAGTAGATGAAATACATGCAGGGGAGAGAATCTGTGCTTGGAGCCTTCTGTGTCCTGGTCGCTTTCGGTAAATCACGAACCCCTCGTGGTGTCCTCCGCTACCGTGGATGTTTAGGAAGGTCTCCCTTTCTGGAACGTAGTCTCCTGGATCAGTCTTAGGGTCCCTGCGGTCTTTTATTCTCCAGTGGGGATAAAAGAGGGCAAAGGATTGCGCAGAAATTAAAACTTTTATTGGACGCCTACCTAAAACAGTTAAAATACTCACAAAAGTCGGTGAGTGTAAAATCAAAGAAGTGCCCGACCCAGCACACCCAAAAAGCTGCACTCTGTCTCTGAATGTCCGCCTCAGTGCCGCGTGTACCTCGCGAGATTCCGGCGCGGTTCGGATGACGTCACCGTCTCCTCTCAGTGACTAGCAGCTTGAGGTGGGGCAGTACCTCTTAGGCTCAAGCTGCTAGTCACTGAGAGGAGACGTGGTACGTCATCCGAACGCCGCGAATCTGCAGAGGGGTAACGCGGGCACTGAGGCGGACATTCAGAGACAGAGTGCAGCTTTTTGGGTTGTGCTGGGTCGGGGCACTTCTTTGATTTTACACTCACCGACTTTTGTGAGTATTTAACTGTTTTAGGTAGGCGGTCCAATAAAAGTTTTAATTTCTGCGCAATCCTTTGCCCTCTTTATCCCCACTGGAGAATAAAAGACCGCAGGGACCTAAGACTGATCCAGGAGACTACGTTCCAGAAAGGAGACCTTCCTAAACATCCACGGTAGCGGAGGACACCACGAGGGTGTCGTGATTTACCGAAAGCGACCAGGACACAGAAGGCTCCAAGCACAGATTCTCTCCCCTGCATGTATTTATCTACTTTAGTAAGTAGGCAATCATTGAGCTTAGAAATTAAGTGCAACATGGCAATCAAATATATACTGCGCAATGTCCTGTTTCTCTGCTTAATGTCACACATCTGCGGGTTGAACATACAACGTGAAGAGGACTGTATGCTTACATTTTGTGAACTGTGATTTTGAAACCATCTATCATCAGCTGACCTTTCAGGATTGGGACTTACAGTCTGTATATCCTTTAACTTTGGACTTTAATATCACTTCACATTTATATCACATGCGCCAGGTTTATGTCTATTTTTGTATTTGTATTGATAATGATGGTGTCATCTTTCTCTAGATCTTTAAGGGCTGTCATTTCTTGATGACCCACAGTAGGGTTACTCCTTTTACGTTTTTTGTAGATTCATGATATCGTTTGTAGCCAAGCGTGTGAACATGTCAACATTAGTACCGCTCAACCCCGTTATAACGCGATCCGTTACAACGCGGATCCGCTTATAGCGCGATGTGAGCATGGCTCCCAGTTTTCGTATTTATGAATACTTTTACAACACGATTATTGGTGTCTTAAATACTTTATTGTACAATGCATACAATTGTACGTTATTTCTAACGCGATCCGCTTATAGCGCGATGTGATTCTTTGGACCCCAAGCACAGCGTTATAACGGGGTTGAGCTGTACATGTTTCCAAAGCTGGCATAAACTTAGATGTATATCTTACGTCCGCAATTGTCCTTCACCTGGTGATCTTTCACCAGTCACCGAGGAGGCGTATGTTCATAAGATCTGTAACAGAAGAGTCTAGAGGGGAATGTCCGTGAGCTGAAGCGAAAGTGGGTCATGGAGCAAGACAATTATCCCAAACACACACGCAGATCTACCAAAGAATGGCTGCAGAAGAAGAAATTCCTCGTTTTAGAATAGCCTAGTCCAGGGATGTCCAAACTATAAGGCCCCCGGGGGCCCAACACGTACCCCGGGATCGTTTTAAAAAATGTCCCTGGTTTGGGCCATGAAAAGGACAGCAGGGCTGGCCGGCTGCATCAGCACTACAGCTTCAGGACAGCAGGGCTGCCGGCTGCATCAGCACTACAGCTTCAGGACAGCAGGGCTGGCCGGCTGCATCAGCACTACAGCTTCAGGACAGCAGGGCTGGCCGGCTGCATCAGCACTACAGCTTCAGGACAGCAGATGGCGCTGCAGAGGCATCTTCTGTCTCCTCTCAGTGCATTGTTAAAGCAGCAGTTCAAGTAATATCCTACACGTGTGTGTTTTTTAAATAAATCAGTTCTGTGCGATGAGAAAATACTTGTAGCATTAAAAAAACAAAGAATGTTTTAAAGACATTTTTTAATGTTTTCTAATGTAGGAAGCATTTCCAAAGTGACAGCCCCCTTCCCCTTCTGATAGGCTCTGGCTCTTGAGACCCGCCCTCTCTCTAGCAGTGACCGTGCACGTCTGACCTTGGGTGAATTTGCTGTGGCGTCCACTCCTGGGAAGATTGGCAACTGTCTTGAATGTTTTCCCCTTTTGAATAATCTTTCTCACTGTAGAATGATGGACTTTACATTGTTTGGAAATGGCCTTATAACCCTTCCCAGATTGATGGGCAGCAACAATTGCTTCTCTACGATCATTGCTGATGTCTTTCCTCCTTGGCATTGTGTTAACACACACCTGAATGCTCCAGACCAGCAAACTGCTACAACTTTGGCTTTTATAGAGGTGGTCACACTTGCTGATGATCAATTAATCAAGGGCATTTGATTAGCAGCACCTGCCTGCTACTTAGCATCTTAATTCCTATGGAAGCAGTAAGGGTGCACTTAGTTTTTCACACATGGCTTCTCCATTTTGGCTTTATTTTTGTTAAATAAATCATGACACGGTGTAATATGTCATGTGTTGCTGTTCATCTGAGGTTGTATTGACCTAATTTTAAGACCTGCTAAGGAACAGATGATTGTTATTATGTCCTGATATGTAAAACAATAGAATTCAAAGAGGGTTACTTTCTTTTGTCACACACACTGTAATATATATATATCTATATATTTATATATATATATATATATATATATATATATATTATATACTATATATATATATAATATATATATACCTGCGCCTAGGTCAAACCATAAAGAAATATATTAATTATGCTGTATCAGTATTAAAGTACATGAAAATAATATAGCTATTGAGAGTAGAATGCAATCAATAGAAAATACTCGTTAATACAATGCTGGCCAGTACTATAATCAGTGCAAATGACTTCATAGTAGCAAATATGAATATAATAAAATGAACTGCTATTCCAATTGAATATAAAAAAGTCCACAAACTTAGCATCAATAGCCGAAGTGTTCACTGTAACACAAAAAGGTCCAGTGTATGCGTCCCTAGGAGCATGGCTGCTTTCCTTGCTGGCACAACCACCTCCTTAAATGAAACCTAGATAAGAAAAAAAAGAAGACAAGGCGCCCGCTCTTTGTGCAAAATCCGTGCAACAGATTGAATTCACTGGACAGGATACAAATGAACGCTCAGAAACATCCGATTTAAACATAGCATTGTACGAGCCATGCTCATGCTCCATTCAGTGCTCCCAGAATGTGCTCTGCCAGATCCGACGTCTGGTATCATCCACAGAACCTCCGCTGACCGTGCCTCCCCACATATAGGATCTTCCGGCAACTCGCGGTGATCGATGTCGGTTTCCGCCTTTAGGTTCCTAGTCGGGATCAGGGTTCTCCTCCTCCTCCGCCGTCGTGAGCAAGAATGCAGTAAAAAAAAAAACGTCAAATAGCAGTGCACTCACCCTACGCGTTTCTTCAGCCGAGGAGGTCGGGCGCTGTTCCGGACCAAGGAACCTAAAGACGGAACCGACATCGATCACCGCGAGTTGCCGGAGGGTCCTATTGTGTGGGGAGGCACGGTCAGTGGAGGTTCCATGGATAATACCAGACGTCGGATGGGGCAGAGCACCTCCCTAGGACGTGGAATGGAGCATGAACTTGGCTCGTACAACGCTATTTTTAATCGGATGTTTGTGAGCGTTCATCTGTATCCTGTCCAGTGAAATAAATCTGTTCCTCTGATTTTACACAAGGAGTGGGCGCTTTTCCTTCTTTTACACACGCACGCACGCACGCACGCACACACACACACACACCATTCAGTGTGTGTATACTGATCCAACAGTAACTATGGTAGTTTGGACTAAGGTCAAACGTCTACAGCTTCCAACGAGGGAGCTACAGTATTGATTAGGGCAGACTAACACTCGCCTGCCTTCTGTTACCTGCCTTACATATTTGTGTATATGGTTTGATTCTAATCTATCATGTGGCTTTCATATTGACCGGCCGAAAATCTACACCAATGTGGACACACTGCATATAAATAATTACTTAATACGCCTCCCTGGTCATAAAGCGGATGGCTCACCAGATGTTAATGAAATTTATTGACATAGTGTACGGTACCGCACACCAAACTCTCCCCGGCAATCTTGACCTTCCATACAATTCCTTATACTGTTTTGTCTTAATGTAGAATAAAAACCTGGGACTAATTATATCCGGGTTGTAGACAGGCTAAGATGCTTTAGCAATGAGAATTCGCTAACCTGACAATATACAATTGACATTATTCTACCAACAACACTACAGATTGACATGTTCAATCCAATAGAACCTATATACAGCTCAACCCCCTTATAACGCGGTGCCTGGGGTCCAAAGAATCACATCGCGCTACAAGCGGATCGCGTTAGAAATAATGTACAGTTGTATGCGTTGTACAATAATGTATTTAAGACGCCAATAATCGTGTTGTAAAGTATTCATAAATACGAAAACTGGGAGCCACGCTCACATCGCGCTATAAGCGGATCCGCGCTGTAACGGATCGTGCTATAACGGGGTTGAGCTGTATATGGACATATGTGTAATATGTAAGCTCTATTTTCATTTACCACCACAGTTCTTCTCAGGTTATAGGTTCAATATATTGCAACCTAGGACCCCGGAGAGAACAAGGCTGTTTTGAGGACACTGCTCTGAGCTGTCATAAAAGAAACAACATAAAGATAAATATATATATATATATATGTACACATTTCGTATGTTCTAATTGATGTACCCTGAAGTATAAAGGGGCTGCGTTGTTGGATCCTTTAGGTTACGCTTATAGCGCCGACGACTGCGACGCGACGGTCGCTGGAAAAATCAAATAAGAGATGACTTCCAGCGATCGCGACCACTCCATCGCGACGCGCTTACTATAAGCGCACGCGACGGCGGCACTATAAGCGCGGCCTTACTCACCTTAAAACGCTTTAGCGCACCTAATGGGAATCACCTTGATCATAGTTTATTCAACAGTATGGCTATGATGACTAATTAATATAACGTATGTCCCATTACTCTGTTTTGCGTTCTAAGTAACGCACAAGCCTCTCCTTGTTTTAATTTGTTTTTTATTATATTTTTGGTCCACATGATTTGCGTCAACTCCAATACTTATATATTGTTACATTTATTTAGTTATAATAAAGTTGATTTTAAGCCCGACTAGTGGTGTTGTCTCTAGTGCAGCAGTATAGGGAGTCTCTGTCTTCTAAGTCTACTTTGTCTTATTGTATATAGTAACTACAACACCAACCCAGGGCCGCCGGCAGCTTCTCCACCGAGGCGGCCCTCTGACGGTCACCCTGCGAGTCCCTCACCCATACCCCTCTCCAGCGGCGGACGTACAAGTCCGCCGTCCCCTTTGGCGCCCGCCCGTGCCTGCCGCACCCCCTGCTTCTCCTTCAGAACTCCGCGTCAAAATGACGCCGCCGACATCGCCAGCGTGACGTGGCACGCCGTCACGTTACCACGGTAACGTGGCGTGTCGTCGTTTGACGTCACGGTTGCCGTGCCAACGAGACGCCGCGTGACGTGGCTCGTGACGTCCGCGGCGGCATTTGGACGCTCGGGTTTGGAAGGGGAAGCGGGGGCGGCAGAACGGAGGCGGCCGGCATTGGTAAAGTAAGTCCCTTCCCGTTAGGCCCGCGAGCGCGGAAAATACAAATGGGGGCGGACATTTTGGCCGCCCACAAATGTTGCCACTTTAGGCCCGGGCCTAACGAGAAATCTGACACTGACCCTCTCTCTCACTCAATTAACCGCCCTTCTCTCTCTCAGTAACATACCCCTCTCTCTCCTCTGTCTGTCTCTCACTTATTCTCCTCTCACTTTCGCTCCTCTCTTTATCTCACCCCCTTTATCTAACCCCTCTCTCCCCTCTCTCAACCCCAATTTATTTCTCTGTCAGGGCCACTGCCATCTTTCCCAGAACCCAGGTCCAGTCTGCCCCTGGGCCGTCCCCTATCAAACGCCCTGCAAGTCCCTCCTCTCTTCCTCTTAGGCCGAGTCCATGGTCAGCACTTCTCCGCTGGCCCGCACTGAGGCGCGCTGATGCTCGTCAGTGAGCCCCTGCAGCCGCAATGAAAGCGGCTTTAGCAGGGGCTCGCGCAGGCGTGCGGAAGCGTAGCCGACAATAATTTTTTAGTTTAAGCGCTCACGGGAGCGCAGGGCCGGTCACGTGAGCGGTTCGCCCAATGAGGGCGAACCAGCTCTGTGACGTCACTGCCCCCCCCCCCCGACACGCCCCCGGATGGCGCGCGAACTAAGGCCAGGAAAGCACCCGCTTTCCCTCAGCCTCAGCGCCCCTCAGTGAATTCTCTTTGGACTCAGCCTTATACTCCCTCCTCTTTCCCCTCCTCCCCTCACTCATCCCCCTACTCACCCACTTACCCCTCTCTCTCCACTCTCTTTTTCCCTTACCCCCTCTCTTTCTCTCTCTCTTTCTCATCCCCTATATCCTGCTCCCCCCTCTCCCACTCACCATCTCTCTCACTTACCACCCTCTCTCCCCCCCCCCTCATTATCTTTCTTCCCCCCAACCCCTCTTTCGGGCAGGTCACACGTCCAGCATCGACTGCCCTTGTGCCCCCCCGGAGGGGGGACACATCTTGGCTCTCCCCCTTGCTGCCCACCCTGCAATATGTTAACAGCCGTAGGTTGTCCGTCTCCTGGATTATGGACTTAGGTTCCATTTTTCCTCGCACTCGAGAACATTCTAGGCAAGTTACCCAATCAAATGAGCAAGCTTCTCGCCCCTAATGTACACAGCACGTGTCATTCTGACCCTGCTGTAAGTATACACAGCGATTACCACCTCAAATACTGTATGCCTCCAACAGCCTGTTTATGGTCCCAATAAAATAATCCGGTATCTCTTCCTTCTCTTACCAGCCACCCAACTTCTGGAACCATTTAATTGAGTCACTCAAAGCTGCCTCCTGTTTAGGGTGTTGTAAAGTAACAATACTTCCTCCCCCCCCCCCCCCCCACACCTTTTTCTTAGGTGTATATGTAAAGTGTGTGATGGGTAGGTTAACCATATACATTTTAAGTTATGGTGGGTGAAAAAAGCAACACAAAAAACTCCACCGTTAGCATATAGCCAATAAAGAATATCACTTGTGAGCACATTCACATGTCTTAGACAGGTCTGCAACCCCGCCTTTCAACCATTATCACCTAGCATACAGTGCTCCCACTGCAGCAAGGGATTCTGGGAAATGACATGGGCTCCATGTGAATGGATATTCCAGGCAAAATGTGACACATTGTGTGCTCATTTGCGTGTCATTTCCCAGAATCCCTTGCTGCAGTGGGAGCACT